>JASDQU010101770.1:37323-56245 GCA_032191745.1 Picea mariana | reverse complement strand
ATATGCACTGTCAAGTCGACTTGACTAGGATTCTCGACCCAATCGCCCATGTGTCCAACTCGTATTCAATTTCTGGGATGGTCAATCAACCACCCGATTATCTTCGATTATTGGTAAACTGTCTGATCGACAGACATGTCAACTACTTGATCGACTAATGTAGAGATCTGGTCAATCGCCTGACCAACTATATCCAGATGTAGGTCGATCGTCTAACCAATTGAATCCAAAAGAAGTGTGATGAACCATCAATGCTTGATGTTCCAACGCCCCCCCATCAACACATGTCTCTAGATATTCAAGAGGTGAAATTACATCATCATGAAACCCCCCATAATTGTACATTTCTAAAGCCTAAGAATCATATGGAGCTTGATAAATCTAGCTTAGGTTAAGGTTTGGTGAAGATATCAACAACCTGATCATTTGTTCTACAATATTTAAGAGAGATAACATTCTCATGAACCAACTATCTCAAATAGTGAGTATGGAACTAAACACTATTCATCTTACTGTGGGAAACATGATTATCGTCAACATGTATGGAACTTTGATTATTATAGTATATTGTAGTCGAGATCTGAATAGGAAGGCCAAGTTCACCCAGAAGTTAGTGGATCCAAAATTCTTTAGTACCTACTTGAACGGCGCAAAAATATTCTTCTTTTATAGTCAACAAGGAGACTACCTTATATTTATTTTACGACCACACCAAGGGTCCAGTGCTAAAGTGAAACATTGTTATAGCAAGATTTGCCTCACCCTATGCAAATTTTCTTAGAAGGCTTTTTTCCATTTCCCTATGCAGAATTGAAGTCCTTGTTTGTAGTTCCCGGAAATAAAAATAGTATTTTTCCACATATACACCCCTTAACAGTTATACATCATGTGTATACGCAATTTACACCACTACAGCCTGTGTACATCGACTTTTGTGCCCAAAATTAAAAAATGGTATTGGGTTTCCATGTCACATCAAGAGATCCATGATCCTTGACCTTCCATATACTGGAAACGTTCTGACTCGTCCCTTCAGTTCCATTTTAAGGATATAAATGGGCCCTATCCAAGATGTGGAAGAGAGGATAAGAATTCAACTTTGAGAGCAAATTTTCTTTGGATAAATTATTCACTTCATATTGAGTCTGCATCCCTTTATCCATTTAAGACTGAATACATTGTTCAGCCCCCAAGCTCTTCCCTACTTTATTGAGAACCTCATTGTCTCTCTTATATGATATTGCCTTTGGTGGAGGATTGAAGTGGTGGAGGCCTAGTTGGAAGGGACTTAGTTTCTCAGTTCTGAACCGTTCCGACACAGAAGTTTGTAATTCATACACTTATGTTGATTACATTTTAATATAAATACTATTTTATCGTCCAATTAATGTCTTTCAAATATTTGAATTGTTATTCCATGGGCATATTTGTTATGAATATTGATTGATTATGCTATTGAATGTGCTATCTTTATATATTATCACCATATACTTGTGTTTCTTGGTTCTTAAGGACACGTTGTGGGTGTATTTCTTTGATTCAAGTGCTCAATGGTGGACTTGATCGAATGTCTGGACGAGGTAGGCTCTTTATCTTGTCTTGTTAGCATATTTTTTTATACAACATACTTGAGATTAGAGTTAATGTTTGTAGTCATTTCCATATGTTATGGTTTACCCCATGCCATAGAGAGATTTTCCTCTTAATAGAATTGGTGACGATACTGGGGATAGAATATTCTTTTGGCGGTTTGGAGTGTTTTTATCCTTTGATTTCTCTCATTTATATTGAGTTTCTTATTGTTTGATTGCTTAACAGCCTCTGTTCATTTTGAGTCTAAGATTCTTAGCCTTATCCTTGACATGGTATTGTTTTAATACATATACGCGGGTTTTTACCTGACAGTCATGTACATATGCATTTTGTCCTTCTGCAAGAGGTGTATATACATGATTTTCCCCTGAACAATCATGTACATCATTCTTGTGTGCCTAGTTGCTGAGTTTGATGCTTGCTAGGTATGTTTTGATGGTTGTTGAGTCTTCTTGGATCTCTATTATGATTGTTGAGTGCCTGTAGAGTGATAGGAAACCTTTCTTTGGTTAAATTTTTGGGTGATTCCTTTCTCATCATCCTTTTCATTGATTGTCCTTTCATCTTGGGCTGTGTGTTTGCTTCTTGATATCCTACTTGGTTTTTCTCTAATTGCATTCAATGGAATATTTATATCAAGTTGGTGTTCAGTCCTTGAATTTTCATTCTTTAATAATGAAAATACAAAAATATTAAGCATTTTTCATTGTTGGCATTTGATCTTTCCGGTTCTTATCGTTGATCTTAGTACATGTATGGAAAGATTGCATTTTATTTTTAATTGCAGAATTGAATTGAAAATTTCATTTTTAAAAAACTTATCATGTATTGGGAATTGAAGTTAGGACTTTGCATTTTATTCATATTCATTTATTTTACTTGTTGATTCATAACATCATCAGTTTCACTACCGCACCTTTTTGAGTAAGCAAGGCCACAAAAATAAATGCTAATAATTTAAAATTGATTAGAAATGATTTTATTTTCTAGGGTGCACAAACTAGCTTAGGATTTAGAGCCTTGGAATGGGATTTTGTGAGTACACTTATCCAAGGATATTAAATCAACATATGTGTCTAACTAAGGGAGTGGTGAAATCCATTGTGTAATTTTTGACGTCAGGAGGCTCCGCTTACACCGAAGTTAAGCACGAGGTCATGTGAGGTTGGTTGAGGGGATATCCCCACAATACCTTCTTAGCGTCAGATATATTTATGGGGAGCTATTCGTATATGGGGATCTTTCTAGTACCTTTACCTCTATCAGAGGTGGTGCTTTTGAGGTTTCGGGATTTATTACCATGCCCATATGGTAGACATGACTATCCATCTGTGCATCGGTTATATCATGGTTTCTTATTTGCTTGACATAGGTACCACATAGGTTACTTGAAGGGGTTATTTTGTAGGTACCATGGGTCAGATAAGGGTTAGAAAACACACAACCTTTATGGAGGAATACCTCTCTGAGGGGATCTGACTGACTGGTTATTAATCCCATGAGGGCCCTTATAACTGATTTTGATACCTTTGATCTTTTGCAGGGAGTCTCAAGCCCCTCTTGGGTGAGGCATACCTACTTTAGGGAGGGAAGCCCCTTTCAACCACTTTATCTTGTTTGTGTGCATATTGGCCTTTTGTTTATTTTGTTGTGCTCTTTGATTACTAGTTGGCATTAGGATTTGTTTTTATATCTCAAGTCTTCAGTCATCATGGAGCCAGAACAACTTCCCTGTAGGTCTCGCCGCTTGTTACGATTACCACCGCATCTTGAGTCTTTTCCTTCTAAAAGGTGTAAAGTTATCAAACATGGTACACACCTCCACTTACCAGAATTGTGATCATACAAGGATGAGTATTGAATCGAGTCATAGAGATATTGGGATTCCTTCAATTCCCATACCCACTATAGTTAACAACACTCCTTTGACACCTTCAACCACAATGGCTGTAGTGTCAGCGGTTCCTATTATGACTCCTACCCATTCTATAGTGAATGCTCAACCTATAGCCACAAACCCTTTTGGGTCCCTTTGTCACTCGTCGGGCTACAATATTCAATCCATCCCTATGGCCTCTAGACCTTTTTCTTATGGTATTTCAAATTTCATATTGTAGTTTTCATCCTCCATCCCAACATCTAATCCACATACTACTATTGGACTTGGGGAATTGGCTCCTTCACATACTCCATTTTCATTTGGTGGTGCTCATATCCCACAAACGACTCCTACAGTTGGAGGCCTTCCTCCTTTTCACCCCAAGTCTAATCTTGGTCCTAATGCTTCTGGATGGAGTGGTCAACCTGGTGGACAAGATGCTTCTTACGATCCATCCTTTACACCTACCTCCTCTTTACCGATTCCAACCAACACGTTTTGCATGACGGATCCACCTTTATCCTCTAGATTCACACCTAGAGGAGGTCAATTTCATACCTTGGGAAACCGCCAACCTGGAGCCACTCCAGCTGGAGGAAATTTTTACAACCATCATCATAACATTCCTACTAGAATGGTGCCCAACCAACCCTTTATGAATTAGTTTGGAGGAGGATCTTACAATCCTGGACATGGCCATGGTGCATACCAGAACCCTGGATGGAATGTGATTCCCCAACAACAATCTTTCCAGGAGCTTGGGGTCATATGTCACAACCTCGTCTCCCTTTTCTGGCCATGCTCAACTTGCCAGACTTGTCTATATTAATGAATGATCATGTGTGTCATGATCCGATATGGCCCCCCGTCCCCACCAAGATTCCTTCAGATATTCCAAAATTCAAAGGTAATATTGGTGAGGATCCTAGTGATCACGTCACTAATTTTCACCTTTGGTGCTCTTCGAACTCCCTTAACAATGATTCTATTCATTTAATATTGTTTCAAATCACCCTCATGGGGTTCACCACGAAATTGTATATAGAGCTACTAAGAGGGACATACAAAATTTTGAATCAGATGGTTTTAGTCTTCGTCAACCACTTCCAATTGTCGGTTCGTTACGATGCTGGCATAGAAATTTTGTCGGCCTTCCATTAGGACAAATAAACCCACATCTCGGATCATATCCAAGAGTGGCATAGATGGAAGAGCTTGATCAAGGCTTACATACCTCTCGAATTCCTACTAGAGTGATTCCTTAAGTCTCTACAGCCTCATATTTTGAAGGATGTTTCTAAATCTGGGGTTACATCTGAATAAAAAGAGATTTTTAAATTCCATCAATTAGATATTACATATGCTCAGTCTGGGATGTTATACAATATTCTTCCATACGCACCGAGGTCAAACTATGACCCTAGAAAAAATCTTGGGCCTCATGCCGATGGCATTGTAGACACTGCCAATGTGAAATCTATAGACTTGGTGACAAGCTAGTTAAAAGAGTTGTCTTTAAACCAGTCTATACGAGGGATATTTTCATCTGTGTCCTTCAGTCCCACTCAGTCGAAGGATCTACTTTATGTGCAATCGTCGACCAACCCAAATAGTAACCAGCAACCAAGAGGGAATAAAAAGAAAGGATGTGGTAACAATTGTAAGGGTGGGAAGAATAATAATAAACCCAAGGACAATAGTAATAATGAGAAGTCAAATAATAATGTTGGTGAGGGAAATAAATAAAGGAGAAAGGTGAAGTTTCCCTGCAATATTTGTATAGACGATCACCCTATCCACTTATGCCCCAAACTTGCGTAAGCTGTGAAGATTTTATCTCTCACGCCCACTGTGTTGACTAATCCTTTTCCACATAATCAGCACATGGCCTTGAGCTCCTAGAATGAAAGAAATGCAGCAAGTGGGAGTAAAAACCCACTGATGCAAGACAATGACCGTCTATGAATCAATATGGTTAAGTCTGAGGTTAATGTAGCCACTCAGTCTCACGATTACAGTTCTTCACAGATTGTACCTGGTCTAGAATCTCCCCCTCCTCTGAAGACGCCTTTACATATCGAAAAACCAAATTCCCCGCCTCGTATTCCGAAAGGAGTAATCAAGCGCTCTACCCATAATCCTAATGCTAGAGTCACCCAAAATTACTTTATTTTTGAGGATCTGGGTCAAATCCCTTGTGTGATGTCGGATCTGGAGGTACTCCAAATGTGTCCTTCACATAGGAATGTCTTGTTATCTGTGTTAGGATCTCTATATCCTTGTGGCTCTAAATTTATCAAGTTTGACATCACGGATATGAATCCTCGCTTTCCTTACCATGTGGCATTCCAAATCCACGTGGGTCACTCAAAGTATACCATCAAACATATTATTGTTGATGAAGGCGCGAAAACATGCATGATGTCCATGGTCTGTTGGAAATCCCTCGGCTCTCCGACCCTTTCTCAATCTCTGACCATGTTGACTACTTTGGAAGGTCGTTCTTTCTGCCTTCATGGTATTATTCCTAACTTCCCGGTCTAGTTAGGTTGGGAGATGGTGGACGTGGATATTTAGGTGGTTGATGCACCCCTCGACTATAAATTGTTACTAGGACATAATTGGACTTATGCCATGACTGCAATTGTATCGTCCTCCTTCTGTACTCTTTGTTTTCCTAATGATGGGAAGATGGTAACAATCGACCAATTGTCCTTTTCTTATGTTAACCCCAATGCATTGGTTGGACCGTCGATCCTCGTGATTGACAATTCTCAACTGACAAATGAGAATATCAGTTTCGAAATTTATTCATCCCTTATGGGTACCTTCAAATTCATGGCACTAGTTCATCATATTTATGCCATGTTTAGTAGGCTTGCATCATCAATGAGATCCGTTCCTTTTTGCACTTCATATTTTAACAATCCTTGGACCCTACCTTCCTTGGTTGTGTCTTCTGAAGGTTAGTCACATACTAGAATGGCTATACCACTATCGGTAGTAGAGATAGTGTATCAAGTTGTTCTTGACTCTTCCACTGATCTGGATCCTATTACCTCATAAAGAGATGAAGGGGATCATGTTCTCGAGCCTGTATGGGACACTTCATCATATTATTCACATGATTTTCTCGATGATACTTTACCCTCAGATGAAGCAATCATAGAAAACATGAATGGTCCTGATAGGCCATGGGATGATATGCACCATCACTCTTATTTTCTTCCAGAGCTTGCTAGAATCGAACAAGATGATTTTATATCTACCTTGAGCGAGATAGTCAGTCACACCATAGTTCCAATTGATACACACATAATTTATGCCTAATGAAACATGGCGAGTATCTCTCCTACCGTCACGATCGATATCTCTCATATCCTTGTCAAGGTTGAAAATGTATACATCGGTGCGGATTGTTCGTCGGAAGAAATTATGATCTACACCAATCTCTTCAAGGAATTTTGTGATGTGTTCACTTGGTCATATGAAGAGATGCTAGGAATCAACCCTCAAATTTTCAAACATGAGATTAAAACCTACCTGAATGCTAAACTTGTTCAGAAATGACTTAGAGTTTTCAATCCTAGGAAGGCCCCTGTTATTAAGGCAAAGGTAGAAAAACTACTTAATGTTGGCTTTATCTACCAGGTTCCCATGACTGAATGGGTATCCAATATTGTTCTTGTGAATAAGAAGGAAGGAACCATATTTGTATGCATGGATTTTCATGACTTGAATAAGGCTTGTCCCAAAGACAACTTCCCGACACCCTTCATTGATCAGATTCTCGATGAATGTGCGGGAAGCGAAGTTTTTTCTTTTATGGGCGGATTTTAAGAGTATAACCAAATTCATATTAATCCCAAGGACCAACATAAGATGAAATTTATTTTTCCATGGGGTACATTCGCATACCAAAAGATAACTTTTGTCCTTAAGAATGTTGGAGCAACCTTCCAATGAGCTATGACCTTCGCATTTCATGAACTCAAGCATCTAGTTGAAGCCTATCTCGATGATCTTACTGCTCACTCCCATAGGAGAGTGGATCACCATACACACCTTCAATTAGTTTTTGAAAGATGTCACCATTATCGCATCCATTTGAACCCTCATAAATGCATATTTTGCGTTAGGTTAGGACAACTTCTAGGATTTTTAGTCTCTGATACTAGGATCATGGTGTATCCATTAAAGGTTGAGGCAATACTTTAATTGCCTCCCTCGCGTTCTATTCGACAAATTCAAGGTTTACAGGGGAAA
This sequence comes from Picea mariana, assembly GCA_032191745.1. NCBI lineage: Eukaryota > Viridiplantae > Streptophyta > Pinopsida > Pinales > Pinaceae > Picea > Picea mariana. Next base: position 48,507 of record JASDQU010101770.1, on the reverse strand, counting down.
GATAACTTTTTACTACGGTTTATAGTGAACTATGCAAATATTACTAAGGGTTTCATGCATCTCTTAAATAAGGACACTCATTTTATCTCATATGAGAGAGCCCATGAATCCTTCGATGCTTTGAAGAAAGCCTTGGTATCAACACCTCTGGTGAAGTCTCCTAACTACAGTAGATATTACTTGTTTTATATCACCACTTCCGAAGAGATGATTGGTATGGTGTTGGTTCAGGAGGATGATGAACTACATGAGCACATCATTTACTATCTTAGTCGAAACTTAGTTGACTCTGAACTCAAATATTTTCACGTTGAAAATCTAGCTTTGGCTTCTGTTCACGCAATTCAACGATTACAAGACTATATGTTTCTTTGAAAAACTACTATGGTTTCTAATGTTAATCTGTTTCAATACATCCTTACTCAGTGTATCATAGCGGGATAATACAATAAATGGATTGTCATTTCACAAGAGTTTAATCTCGATTTCGCTTCTGCGAAGTCCAAGAAATCGCTAGTTTTTGCAGAGTTAATATTTGACTTCCCTCGGTTAGATGAATATTTTATTCATGTTGATTCATTTGTGGATGGACACATTTTATTTGTCTTGTCGTCAGACCCCTGGTATGGAGATATTGTTGTCTATCTTCAAACTTTGAAGTTCCCTCAGCATCTCTCGAGAGATTACCGACGACATATACAATACCAAGCTAAGAACTACCTTATCGTCAATGACACTTTTTATCACTAAGGATTCGACAGTATCTTGCGTTATTTCTTGACTCATGAATAATCTAAGTCTGTTATAAATGACTGCCACAGTGGGGCTTATGGTGGTCATCTATCTGGGCTTGCGACAACCCATAAAATTTTACGATCCAATTATTTTTTGTCATCTATTTTTAAAGACTGTGTTGAAGAGGTTAAGAATTGTCACCCCTGCTAGGTGTTCACTCAGAATATGTGCTCGCATCCAGGCCCTCTCCATCTAGTCACTACCGTCGGTCTCCTCACCAAGTGGGGGGTGGGTTTTTTGGATTGTAACCCAACTTCAACTGGGGGGCATCAACACATTATTGTGGTTGTAGACTACTTTACTAAGTGGGTCAAGGCCATGCCTACAGTTAAATATGATGGAAATATTGTTTCCTTATTCGTATTCAATCAAATTATAGCTAGGTTCAGAATCCCGAGTGATATTGTCAATGATCATGGCAGCCACTTTCAGAACAAAATGATGAAATAATTAGCATTGAAACTGGTGTTTAAATATGGTCATTCTTCCCCTTACTACCCCCAAGAAATTGGACATGTAGAGGCTGTGAACAAGTCTCTCAAGACCATTTTGCAGAAAACAGTCATCTAGAGAAAATTTCATTGGAATATCATGCTTTATCCAATACTTTGGGTATACCAAACCACGGCTAAGACTTCCACTGCTTTTTTTCCTTTCTATTTAGTGCTCAGTGTGAATTCAATCCTACCTATTGAATGAAAAATCCCTTCTCTTATATTGGCAGTTGCGCTCCTACTTGACACTTTCGATCTTGAAAAACGCCTTGTACACCTAGAGAGTCTAGAAGAGAAGCGTTGAGATGCCTCCACAACTATCGATGTGAATAAACGACGTTTCAAGGTCCAATATGATAATTATATTTGTCCTTAGAAGTACCCTGAGGGTGAATTGGTCCTTCTGTATGACCAAGCCAAAGAACCACTAGGGGCAGGAAATTTCAAACCCACGTGGCACATTCCCTATATCCTATGACGTGTCTTAGAATAAGGATCCTACGAATTAGAATATTATGAAGGGAATATGCTGGTTGAGCCCAAGAATGGGATCTACTCAAAAAGGTATTATGCTTAAGCCACAATCTTGGGCGTAACTCTTTGTATCCTAATGTATTTTAGTGTATATATATTTTCTCTCTTTTTTATCTTCAACTTGTTTATCAAGTTTTCCCTTGGTTGGCAGAGGTCAACAGAGTCTTCGGTCTACTTAGGATTCACAGATGGGGTCATTCGTGATACATGGAACTTGGCTTTCACTGCTTGGTTTTTTTAATTACCGAGGTTCTACTAGTGTCTTCAGGTGGTGTTTTCCTAAGGCCATCCACAAACAATGTGGCCGAATATAGCTTTGTTATAGAAATTTTGCACAATTCCATATCACATGGTATTCACTCTTTAGAATTTCTTCTGGACTCCCATTTAGTAGTATGTCAGTTGAACGACAATTACCGTGTGTGAGACCCTACTCTACTCTGATGATTCTTATGGGTATGAATTTTGGAATGACATTTTGATTTTATTACTTATCATCACATACCTAGAAGTTATAATTATGTATCTGATGCATATGCTAATTTTTTTTTAGATTGGAATTTGTCACAGAAATAAAGCAAAGAAAACACTTTCATCAATGTACACATTGTAATATTACTAAAGCCAAAGATCAATTTTTTTTATATATTTCATCTCCAAAACATATGGTGTTATAGTACAAAATTGGGGCTCACACGCTCAAAATACATATACAGTTGATCATACAATAATCATGACATATATGCCTGTGGTGCCATATGAGTTTCATGATAGCATAATATGGTATTTGTGAGACACCGAAAGAGTCATACCCAAGCATGAGGCACACCTAACACCTATCGGTGCATCGCCTCCGGCAGATCCTCTACTTGAACCATGGGAATATTTTGTGTCAAACGAGACAAGTTTCCCTGCATGTTTTGAATCACTCTATCAACGTCCCCTCCCGTTGACCCATCCCCTTGGTGCCTCTGCTGGTGTCATGGAAGTTTGTCTTGACATCTTGGACCTACGTCTGTGTCACATACATGTTTAATTAGTACTTGATATCATCCAAAAATATTTTTGTTTTCTTATACAAAAATAAAAAATAAAAATGAAATATTCAAAAAATTTGGCATACCTATCTCTCTATAGGTGGACCCTAGGGGTAATGGTATGTCTGGGTATCCTATGAATTCAATTCCTACATAAGGGTAGTCATCCAGATCCATCACCTACCGACTCCACCAGAAGAAAAACTCATTGTTGTAGGGTGTTGGCACCCTACCACCTCCCTGTTGCCTCATCACCTCGGTCCACAGTGCCATGGTTGTATCACAAGGTCCATGCAGAATGATCTCAACTCTAGGGCCCAAGCCTGGAACCCGTTCGAAGAAAAAACTAAACAGGATATATGCGAACCCAAAGTTCCTCTTTCTACCCAGTTTGCAGTATGTCAACTGGATCTTCATGTTGGTCAATAGTGAGGTGCACCAGTCATAAATCGTGGGTCACAAGAAATCCACTGAATATAACATAAGTGGTCTCGATTCCCAGTACAAAGAGTCCGACCCTATGATCTGTGTCGACACTAGGACAACAATATTGAGGCTCATATTGTTGATCGCTTTGATCAGGAGTTGGATCCCTACCTTCTCGGTCCCTGCAATGCAATGAGTGGATATTAATCCTCTATGTTCATGCCACTCCCAGCTCCCCGAGATTTGATGTTGACCACCTCACCCCGACACGACAATCCTATCAATAAGTATATGTCCTCAACTTCAATCCTCAATGGTTTTCCATCAAGGTTGAAGGTGTCAATATTCGGATCCAAGTAGTTTACTAGCAGATAAAGTAGTCTCACTTGAGCCCTCATACCTTTGAGAGCCCAAAACTTATATATCCCACATATTTTTAAATCCATTTTGGCCCATAGGTCTCTCTCCACTGCAACATGCACCTCTGCATGCTCTCTTTCTCCACACTCTAGCACCATCCTGAAAGATTCAAACCATTTTTTGAGTTAGCAACATTTTAAAAACCTTATCCACATACATGTACATGAGCTACAGTTTACACAATCGCGTATAGGGTTTCTTATACACTAGTTTTTTTTCAAATATTTGTGTATATATATGTGTATACACAACCCGATGATCTATAGCCCGCGTATACCTTAGCTTCTAAGTTTCTCCATAAAATGCTAAAAAAAGGAGACATAATTGCAAATTTTAATCCACTAGAAATAAAGAGAGGAGAAAGATGAATTACCTGGTCCATATGGTTGTTGATTCCATCACTCATAGTTCCTGGTATCAGCAGTTGAAATTCGAGGGCAATTTGGTCCAAAATTCATTATTTGGGTAAAAAATACAAATGGTATAGTAAATTTGGTTTTTTTCACTATTTATAAAAAAAATTTACCCACTTTGCATAGTTTTTTCTAATATGTTGGCCTAATGGACTAATACAACAGTGAATGGAGTTGGTTTTTGTAGTTTTCTCCAGGGATTCTTGCGGTTTTTAGCACCATGTCGACCGTTTGTAACTTTGGACATGTATTTTCGTCAACTAGCATATAGGATAGGTCATCAATCCATTATGCACATTTGCATCACCCTATGACCGCAACTCATATGCCTTAGGTACGAACCCATTTAGTAGTGACACAAAACCTTCTTTCTACAACTAGAAGTGTCATTATTGAATGGTAGAGACTTACCAAACATGGGTACCATAGTTAGATCATATGCTCCATTCGGTGCCCATGTAGATATTTTTTTCCATAGGACTGGGAGTCCCTTATAGCTAATACATGAATTTACGTTTGAACCTCATTTATTACTCATAAGCATGATGACCTATACCTAGTGGGAATCCCAATGAATCTAGTTTAAGATATTTTCCAACTCTCTCAAAAAACAAAAATATGTTCGAGTGAACTTGTCTCTTTCACACTCGTAAATTGGATTTGAAAGGACATCTATTTGGTGTAACTTTACCCCTTTTTCAAACCAAGTAGAATAAATTCACAAAAAAGGGACATTTTTTGGCATTAAGTTGTAATTGCATCTTATTATCTTCCTTGCAGTATTGCACCTATTGTTGGTTCTTGTTTTTTCATTATTAGCCTATCACCTCAACAGTTTGCATCATCAGCCAAGAAGAGCCTTGTTTACATCCTTTTCAGCTTGACACCCTATACCCAAGAGGAAACATTCCCCCAAGTGTCCATCTCATGCATGCACCTCCCTGCATTAAGCATAGGTATGTTCCAATGTTGGAACTAGTTTCTCACTTATGACACTTGTTTCCTCCAATGTATCATAGCATTCGTTTGACTATGGAAAAAAAAAAGATGGTCCAGAAAATAATGTTATCTTATATTGGTAGCAGTCATGTTGCCTTTGAACAGAGCATAAAATTTTGATTCCACTTGTCATCAAAATTTTGGGCTTAGCATGACCTTAGGAATTTGAGCTCATTACTTAGAGTTTACTCCCCTGACTGGTTACTCTTCCAGTCCCTATGGAGAGTTTGATTGGTGCCTCTTGCATCAAAAAGTTTCATCATTCAGTCTATGCTGCCAGAATCTTCCATATGTCTCATGCTCTTGTTCAAAGGATGTGTATCAACCTGTGTCGACCATTCCTAAGAACTCTTAACTTTTCATGTCAGCCATACCCTCAGTGTGTCTCAGAGTTACATGAAGTTGTAATCCTACCATGCACCCTAGTCCTACTTTCATCATTGGTAGGTAACCTTGAACCCAACAATCAACATTTCATCATTGGTCATTGACTAGGGGGGTTCCCTTGTGTTTGACAACAAGACATATATTCACACATTGGGATTCATTCAGTGTCTTGGATGCCATTATCCTTAATGGTATTTTATTCACCTTTGTCTGCAATTTTTCTTATTGGATGCTAATCAGAGGGTCTTTTTCGTGTACCTCTTGCATCTGGCACACCCGAAATACACACAGGGTCATCGGTTTGTGAACATGTTCTTTATTTGATTTCCTCCAAATCATCAAGCTCTTGATGTGTACCTTGTTCTGAATGATGAGATATGTATCAATGCTCTCCTTTCAGTGGGTCTCCTTTCATCGACTTTAGCTCATCTATTCTGTAAACGATACCTAGAGTCTTATCAGTACCTAGAGGCTTGTATTCATCAGTGGCAGGTTCTCTCGCCATTGGCAGTTGGGAAGACATCAATGTCTTCTGATCGATGGATTCTTCAATTGTTCTACCTCACATCCTTTATTCACATTTGTTAGAATGTACTCGATGCCTTGATACCCACTTTCATTATCGATAGGATGTCTTGTGTTTGTTAATGATATCCCTTAATGATCAGTAATCAAACAAAGTCTCATTGTGTTCAACCTCAACTCCTTTATTCACATAATGTAGACTTGCACCTTTGGTGGATTGTGTAGAAGAATTTAAGACATCAGTTTATAGTCACATATTTCCTGAGTTGTTACTATCTTTCATTGGACTAGTACCTATGTGACTTCAGTGACCATGGGAGATCATATTGTACTGCATTGTATACATATATCTTCAGATTGATTTTGAGACTGGTTTTAATGGGCCTTGTTCATGAATTTGACATTATTTTTCATGTAGCCACCTTTGCATTTCCTATTCATGGCCATGAACAACTGTTTGATATATTTTCACATGGATCTATAGTGTAATTCAAATTGGCAGCCATGTGCGCAAAGTCAGTACATATTCTAATATTCTCATGAGCAACTAGTTCTTCCAACTGGGTCTCTATTACTCCACTTTTGGGTATTATAATGTATTTCGTCCATCACAGATACTCCTCTGACCTCACACATTAGGGGCATCTGTTATATCAATATTTTCCTCACCCTATGCAAATGTTCTGAGAAGGCCTTTTTCCATTTCCCTACGCAGACTTGAAGTCCCTGTTTGCAGTTCCCAGAGCTAAAAACTGTATTTTTTCACATATACATGCCTTAAAAGTTATACAACATGTGTATATATAGGTTGCACCACTACAACCCACATACATCGATTTTGTGCCCAAAATTAAAAAATGGTGTCGGGTTTCCATGTCACGTCACGAGATCCATGATCCTTGACCTTCCATATACTGTAACATTATGAAACAACTCTTCAGTTCCATTTGAAGGATATAAATGGGCCCCATCCAAGATGTGGAAGAGAGGAGAAGATTTCAACTTTGAGGGAAAAGTTACTCTAGAGAAATTATTCACTTTATATTGAGTCTATATCCCCTTATCCTTTTAAACCTGAACACATTTTTCATCCCCAAATCTCTTCTCTACTTGATTGAAAACCTCATTGTCTCTCTTATATGAGCTTGCCTTTGGTGGAGGATTGAAGTGGTGGAGGCACAACTGGAAGGTACTTAGTTTCTCGGTTCTGAACCATGTCGACATGGAACTTTGTAATTCATACACTTATGTTGATTACATTTTAATAGAAATACTCTTTTCTCATCCAATTAATGTCTTTCAAATATTTGAATTGTTATTCCATGGGCATATTTTTTATGAATATTGATGGATTATGCTATTGAATGTGCTAACTTTATATATTATCACCATATACTTGTGTTTCTTGGTTGTTGAGGAAAAGTTGTAGGTGTATTGCTTTGAGTCAAGTGCTCAATGGTGGACTTCATCGAACATATGGACAAGGTAGGATATCTATCTTGTCTTGTTAGCATATTTGTTTATATAACATACTTGATATTAGAGTTGATTTATGCATTCATTTCCATATGTTGTGTTTTACCCCATGCCATAGAGAGATTTTTCTCATAACAAAGATATAGACAAAAGTGGACTTTTGATCATCACTATTGCCATCTCAGTTAGAGTCAATGAAGCCAACCAACAGATATGAACTTCAACAATACTTGATACCAAAATGAGTGGTACCCTTGAGATAGTAGAAAATTCATTTTACTGATTGCTATTGGCTTTCTTTGGGGTCCTGCTTAAACCAAGAAACCACACTAACAAAAAAGGAAATGTCAGGTTGACTATGAGTAAGATAAATAATACTACCAACCAATTGTCGATAAAGAGTAGCATTAACTGCAGGTGTTTGACAATTCTTGGTGAGATTTACTCTAGACTAAAAATGAGTAGTATAGAGATTATAATCATCCATCTTAAAACGTGTCAAAATATCCATCACATATTTAGAATGATAAATATAATAAACCATCACATAGTGGCAATACTTAAATACCTAAAAAATACTGCAAAGTACCAAGATCTGTCACGTTAAAGGAGTCAACATGTTGTTTCTTATATATAAGAATGAGATCATTATTATTGCTATTAATGAGGAGATAATATACATATAAAACAACAATCAAAGTGTCTCCATTGCTATGGATTACACACAAGTTGTGATCAGATTCACAATGTTTGAATCCAAGTTGAAGAAACAAATTGTCAATCTTATGATACCAATATTAGGGAGCCTGATTCAAACCATAAAGTGAATTCTTGAGTCAACAAACCAATTTAGAATCCATCACAAAAATAGGTGGTTGTTCCATGAAAATTTATTCAGATAGGTCTCCATTAATAAAGGCACTCTTCGCATCAATCAGATGGATTTTCCATCCAAAACATGCAACAAGGGAAATAATCAGTCGAATAGAGTTCATCTTTGCAATAGAGGAAAAGGTCTCAATGTAGTCGATTCCTTCTTGTTGAGAGAAGAACTTCGCAACGAGGCATGCTTTGTGTCACTCAAAAACACATTCAGAGGAAAACTTGGTCTTGTAGACCCATTCACACTTCATAATGTTCTTTCCTTATGGTTGGGAAACTAAGTCCCAAGTGTGATTCTTCGACAAAGAATCAATTTCTATTTGCATATCATGTTCCCATTCATATCATCCTTGAGCATTTGCGCAAGAAACATGATCAGAATTTTCAAGCACACAAGTCATCAAGGAAACACTAGCATTTTGCCTTTGACTTCAATTTTGTCAGCCAGAGGAAACATCACCAACATCAGGTCCAACAGCTTCAATTGTCTTGGGATCCCATTTGGGTAGACAAGAAACACATGAATTGTTGTTCACTATAGTAGGTCGGCTAGAATTTGAAGAGTTTTCAATTAATGTAGATGGTGGACTAATCAAAATAGAGATTGATGGACTAGTCAACTCGGAGGTTGACGGTCAAGTCAAAACCAGAATAGAGTTCGATTGTCTATTCGAATATCTAAAAAATGGAATAGGAGAACCAATGTCAGAGACAACATCAAAGGGGTCATCCTGCAACAATATAGAGGAGGCGTTCAACAAATTAATGCCAGAGAACTTCTCATAAAACCATACATTTCATCTAATAATGATTTTCCATTTGACAGGATAAAAAAGTTGATAGGATTTTGACTCTTCAGAGTATCCCATCATGATGCAAGCATGACTCTTTGCATCCAACTTCTTTCTGTAATCATCAAAAATATGAGCCTAGGAAACACATCTAAACGCATGGAGGTGGTTGATGGAAGGCTTCTTTCCACACCATCATTCAAATGGAGTCATGGATGGAATAGCTCAAGTTGAGATGTGATTGAGAATATAGTTTTCACAGTACACCACTTTATCCTATAAGTGAGGAGGTATATCTTTAGCCTGCAAAATCATCTAGCCATTTCAAATAAATTATGATTCTTGCATTTGCTGACACCATTCTGTTGAGGTGTGTGAAGAACTGACCACTGCCATTCAATACCAGATCAAAATAAGTATTCTTCAAAAGTTCAATTTACATACTCACCACCATTATATGATCTCATGCACTTGATGGGTTTGCCACATTGATTTTCAGCGAAGGCTCTAAAATCCTTGAACATTTCTAAGCCAAGGTTCTTATTCTTTAGAAAATAGGCACATGTGAAATGAGAGAGATCATCAATGAAATTCAAAATATAGATTGCACCTACCATGGAAGGTATATTTATGTAGCAGAGATCACTATGAACCAAATCCTATAGATTTTTTTCTCGCCACGCTTTGTCAGATTCAAAAGGTGCCTAATGATTCTTTCCAAGAACACAGCCTTTACAGACTCCTTCAGGGGGAAACACTTTAGGTAGACCAACAACCATGTTCTGAGTTGCCATCGACTGTAGACTATAAAAATTCAGGTCTCTAATTTGTTCATGCCAAGTTTGACTTCTCTCATCAGTGTGAGCAACAAGAGGAGATGATTCACTATCGGGTCGGGTCGTGTCATAGAATTTACACAAATTGTCCTTTGGGTCGAGAAAAATGACTTACCTTTCTTCAAGTCACGAACATAGAGCCAATCTAGCCAAAATTCCACAATCTTACTTATCTATGTTAATTGAGAAACAAACTACATATTGGTATTGAGGTTTGGCACATGATAAACATACAACATTCTCTCATGTCGATAGGTAACATCACCCTGACCAGTAATGTCCATAGAAAAATCATTAGCAACATAAATATTCCTCTCCTTAGCTTCATCCAAGGAAGTGAAAAAGGAATCATCCTTATCCATGTGATGAGTGCAACCAGAGTTGACTACCCATTTGTTCAACAAATAATGAGACAACAAGGCATGAAATATTTTGAATTGGAAGGTGAAATTAATAGTGGATCGGCATACAACATACATGTCTCGTTCAAGGAATTTAACCTTCTCCTCTAAATCGTCTCTCTTCTTATAAAAATATTTCTTGACATTTCCATTCTTTCAATTGCACTAACATGTCTTCTTCTTTCGACTTCATCGGGGTGCATCTGTCTATCCCTTAGGTTTCTAGTCATGGCATCTAGGTCTCTGTGCAAAGTTATCAAATCATACTCTTTCCTTGTGATCTGAATTTCTCTTTCCCTTAAACAACTGGGCTTGATGTTTATTGTCGGGTCTTCTTAATCACCTTCTTAATTTTTCAAGAAGATAGTTAGAAATAATGTGAATTTAATTATCAATCCAGGGCTCGTATGGAACTTGTGAGCTAACAGGCGCTGTATATGAAGGAAAAACTATTATTTTTGTGTGTAGTCATAGTATCAATGATTACTTTTGTAGTCAGAGTATAGACATTTCTCAAGCTCTAGAAAGGCTCTACAGAAATCTACACTTGCAGGAAAGTCAATGTCAGACTTGTAGGAAAGGAAATCACACTTGCAATAAAGTAAATGTCACACTTGCAGGAAAATAAATCACGCTTGCATGAAAGGAAATCACACTTGCTAAAAATAAATCACACACGTTGAAGGGAAATTAATTAACTGCTTGTTGGAAAAGAAATTAGCTAAGTCCTCGAAATCAGAGCCTAATCCTTGTCAATATTATCCATGT
>JASDQU010101770.1:10056-31312 GCA_032191745.1 Picea mariana | reverse complement strand
CTTATGTGGAACTTTTTTCCCAGTAAGTTTCCCACCAATTTTTGACATGGGGGAGAGACTTAAGGAGCGTGAAGCTGATCTTTTCTCTGTCGAAAACATTGTGTACCAAGAAATAACCTTCTAATAGATTTAACCATTTGTCTAGGGCATCCGCATATATCTAACCTTCAAATATAGGAATATCAAAATTGAAATGTACCTTGAAAGGTGAGGTTCCTACAAAGTGGCCACTTGATGAATATGTGCCTACTGCTATCGGCAGGTGTTGAAGGACGTGGGAACAATTCTCCATCATTTTGTCTCTCTGTCGCGTGAGAGCTTGCTCAAAAAATAGATGAATAGAATCTTTTGCTCTGTTGTTTTTATTTTCTTCCTCCATGGAGGGTTTCTTGGGCGTGTGAGAGCGATTGTCCTTAAGAGACACAAGCTCGAGACCCAATTTTCTATACTCGAACCTTGTCGGGGACATGCACTGAAAAACGATCAAGATCAACTTGCTCTGATACCATTGATCCAGATTATTTTTTAGAACAAAATGAAAGAAGAGATACCACAATGAAATACACATAAATATTCCCAGAAACAGATAAATACAGTAATACACGATTTCTACTAATGAAAGAAATGTATAGAGACTATAAAAATACAAAGTGAAAGACTCGCTAGAATGGTGGCAACTTATCTCTGAGAAGAGATGTGATGGTTACTCGCATTCGAAAGAAGATGATAATTACAATGAGGCTCCAAAGGCCTTTTTAAATTAAGTAAAATCCAAAACCCTAACCCCGGAAGATGAAAATCCAAAAGGTTTGTAGGCCCCGATGGGGGTAGTTGATATGCCAACTTCCCGGGGGCATAACTTTTGCATATGATCTTTGTTTGGGGTGCTCGATACATTGGAAAGGTCTAACCGAGAAGAACGATTTTCAAATGGCCCAGGATAGTTCCTATGGAAGTCACTTGGGCCCCAAATCCCCAAAAATCGTCGTTTAGGGCCTCAAAACAGCCCCGGAAGTTTGGAACCCGAAAAACTATTGAAAAACTGCCAAGATGGAAAACTGTTTTTTGAGCCTGTGGAATAGGTGGGTGGCCACCGATATCCACCTAGATCAGTAAATCAATCAATTCACTTTTTCACATGGGTTATGGATGGGTGAAGCATAAAGTAGGAAGTGATGATGTTGAATTTATTGCTTGATAGTAGTTGAAAAGTTTAATCTTCAAGGGAAACCACATAAACAAGAAATTATATTCATCATGCACTTATTCCAAACCGGGAATGCGGGAATTCATAAGCATATCATGGAATTGATGAATGAGAAAAATAAATACTAGGTCTTATGAAAGGCTTCATTTGAAGCAAGGATGAGGGAAATGCGGTGATGGATCTTGATTATAGGGTATTGGCCTTCTCTTGATCTTCAAATTAATTCTCCATTTTTCTTTTTCTTTGATCCATTTGCAACTTTGATGAAAAAGTTGGAGCAATAGTGCAACTATAAGGAAAGAGTAGCAACATCATATAGTAGTAATGTAACAACAACATGTAGTGGCATTGTAACAAAATCAATAGGATCATAAATGGGAATGAAGGATGTCTGGAGGGAATGCCCCTTTTTGTATGAAATTTTGTCTTCAAGAATCGCTTCTGCATGAATTGACTCCCTTAGACTTCCCAGAACCTGCAAAACAATTGCCACTTACCTGTAATAAAACATGTGATCATGGTTGAAGAGAGGTGACCATATATATTCATCCAATAAATAGGAAAAAAAATGGCAAATAGTGCTCATAAATCAAATCTGAGGTAAAATAAGCAAAGCAAAATTCACTTGTTTACCTACTAAAGAGCGTTGGCCAACTAGACCACCCAGTGGTATTTTGCTGATAAAATATTCATTCAAGGCCCAATCGGAGTGATTCCAAATCCATATTATATTAAATTCATAGGTATATCTCCAGTAGAAATAGGTTTTAAAAATTCCATAATAAGCTATGCCAAATCTACTTCAGAACAACTTGCAAGATATAGTCGTTTTTAAATTCCCGCCTAGACCAACAATAACTATTTTGAATATAATTTTTTTCGTTTCATGGTGGATCAAATTGATTACAATTGGATATGAAATAATACTCATGTGTGTATCCCTAGTAGAAATAGGTTTTGAATAAAATAATAATTTATGGGTCAAATATTCCAATGAGCAGCTTACAAAACAAAGTTTCATGGGTGCATATTTAAGATAGACAGCTAGTATTTTAGGCATAAATTTCTGATACGATGTCAATATTAAGTGATTCCACTTGAATTATAAACTATATTCATAATATAATATGTTGTAGGAACAAATTTGAAAGATATATCCATTTATGCATCCAAACATTTATTGTCCCAACTCTATTCCCGAGTTGCCTACTATGCATCCAACTAATATTTTGGTCATAATTTTTTGTTTGAGATACAAATTGAATGATTCCAATTGGGATAGAAACTATATTATAATGGATATTTTGGATATAAACAGGTTTTAAAAATATGCCCAAATAATCTACCAAAACAAGGTTTTCCCGACTATGTTTCCAATGCAGTCATTTAGCCAAAATGTTGCAAGAGTGTGATAAAAAAAAACATTTCTCCCAGATGATGATCCAGACAAGTGTGAATTTTTATAAGCATATAATTTTCAATGAAAAAAATTCACATACAAAAAATTTCAAGTATCTAGTGCCTATATTGTGTGATATGACCTAGACAAGATCTGGGGCAAAATGAAAAAAAAAAAAAACACCTAAATAAAGAATGAAAGAAAAAACAATAATTTAGTCAAAATGTGGCATGAGAGTAATGGGATCCTGACATAACCATCATGCAATTCCATGAAGTGCCCCACTAACTCAAATATGAAATTGGTATAGTGAGATCCTGACATAACCACCATGGGGATTCAAGAGAGTCCATGGAGTGTCTCACTACCCATGAAATAGTTGGCATAGTTTGTTCATGAAATTATGATTTTTGTATGAGGATGGATTTGAAAGTATCACAAAAACAAATATTACCATCATCCAACCATCGAGTATTGTTCATTTGACATTATCCCTGAGATCAAAGAGACTAAGTGTGGGAAAAAGAAATCAATGGAGAATCAAAGGTTGCAAAAAGGGTATAAAATAAATGAATAAGTATGGTTTAATTAATAGAAGGGGAGGGAAGGGAGACAATAGAAAAAAAAGGGGGATGTCATAAAGAAGATGAGGCAGATAAATTATGTAAGAGACAAGAGGGGGAGAAATATCAAGTGGGAAAGATGGAAAAGAGTGAAAAAAATAAAAGATTGAACATGGGCAGAGTAGGAAGAAGATGAAACTAAGAACCCAATCAACCCATGAAATTATACATAATTATGAAAATGATGGAAATTAACCATATCTGGTTATCAATTTTGAAGGATTCTACCTCCCCTTTCACTTTATTCAATAAAATTTTCATTCACCAATACCTTCTTCCTCTTGCCAACTTCCTCAAGAATACAAATCAATCCTTTGGCATTTACTCTAATTGGTCTTCATGTTAACAAGAGTAGTTATAATTGGGTGAGATGGAATGTTGTATTATTATCTTCTCCCACTATCCATTGTACCACTTCATCGTCATTTTTGGTGCATCCATCATTTTCCCAGCTGGTGTAACAACAAAAAAAAATAGTGACACAAATCCACTATACTTGGAGTTGCGCCAATGGTCAACCATTGGTGTCATAGAAACATTCAACCATCAATGTTGCAGCATCACATCCAATGTTGCAGAGTCATAGCCAGTGTTGCAACAACTGTGGTAGAACCTGCAACCTGCTTTGACCTACCTTTCAACTTGAAAAAATGATTAGTACGATGACCAACTCGTACTCCACTAGTTGTTTTTTTGGGAGTTATTTTCCTTTATTCTACAATCCTAAAAAAAGAATCACACCCTACAAGATGAAAGAAACACGTGCTAAAGTTTTTTTATAAATCCACACTTATTAAAACAAAAAAATGAACAAAATTGATAATAGAAATAATACTGCACCATTGACAGTTCCCCAAAAATGGCCCAACATGTTCCCAACATTTACCACCAATATTTGCTTCTTCAAGCAGTTTGTGTTGATCAGTGATCAAAAAGCCACAGAAAGATTCAAAGGTGTAATCCTTACCATATTTCTTGCGTTCTTTCTAGTTGGTGTGGAAATTCGACATGAACACATTGAATGGTGTTATGAAATTTATCAGGACCAACTCAATGAGTTGTCCATAGTTCTTCTAATAATTCTTTCTGCATTCACCCAATTTCAACTGGAGTTATTTGACATGTGCCAAATAATCCTTTATTCTATCAAAAGAATGAGGATCGAGAGAGATCAACTCTTTCTCTAATTGCATAATGTGGCTCTCATCAACTTGGTCAAACAATGATTTCATATTCTTGCATACTTGATGAGGGTAGTTGATTACATTGAGGTAAAACTGAATCTCCCGTGAGATATTGGTCATTGAATGGTGTTATGAAATTCATCAGGACCAACTCAATGAGTTGTCCATAGTTCTTCTAATAATTCTTTGCACATTCACCCAATTTCAACTGGAGTTATTTGACATGTGCCAAATAATCCTTTATTCTATCAAAAGAATGAGGATCGAGAGAGATCAACTCTTTCTCTAATTGCATAATGTGGATCTCATCGACTTGGTCAAACAATGATTTCATCTTCTTGCATACTTGATGAGGGTAGTTGATTACACTGAGGTAAAACTGAATCTCTCGTGAGATATTGGTCATTGAATGGTGTTATGAAATTCATTAGGACCAACTCAATGAGTTGTCCATAGTTCTTCTAATAATTCTTTCTGCATTCACCCAATTTCAACTGGAGTTATTTGACATGTGCCAAATAATCCTTTATTCTATCAAAAGAATGAGGATCGAGAGAGATCAACTCTTTCTCTATTTTCATAATGTGGCTCTCATCGACTTGGTCAAACAATGATTTCATCTTCTTGCATACTTGATGAGGGTAGTTGATTACACTGAAGTAAAATTGAATCTCCCGTGAGATATTGGTCATTGAATGGTGTTATGAAATTCATCAGGACCAACTCAATGAGTTGTCCATAGTTCTTCTAATAATTCTTTCCACATTCACCCAATTTCAACTGGAGTTATTTGACATGTGCCAAATAATCCTTTATTCTATCAAAAGAATGAGGATCGAGAGAGATCAACTCTTTCTCTATTTGCATAATGTGGCTCTCATCGACTTGGTCAAACAATGATTTCATCTTCTTTCATACTTGATGAGGGTAGTTGATTACACTGAGGTAAAACTGAATCTCCCATGAGATATTGGTCATTGAATGGTGTTATGAAATTCATCAGGACCAACTCAATGAGTTGTCCATAGTTCTTCTAATAATTATTTCTGCATTCACCCAATTTCAACTGGAGTTATTTGACATGTGCCAAATAATCCTTTATTCTATCAAAAGAATGAGGATCGAGAGAGATCAACTCTTTCTCTATTTTCATAATGTGGCTCTCATCGACTTGGTCAAACAATGATTTCATCTTCTTGCATATTTGATGAGGATAGTTGATTACATTGAGGTAAAACTGAATCTCCCGTGAGATATTGGTCATTGAAAAGAACATTGTGATCAGAACATCACAATGCATATTGGACCTTGATATCTCCATGTGATATCACTTCAATTGCTTGATGATAATGACCCAAGGGATATGTTATTTATAGCATCAAGATCTAACCAACTTCCATAAAATAGGGAATATATTTTCCACATAAAACTGTCAGTTTTTAGAGTTGACTACGTCAAATCCGCATTGTTGAGTCAGGTCAACAATGATGCTCAACCCAACTGTCCATGTGTCTAACTCATAGTTAGTTTTGGGGATGGTCGATCCACCGCCTGACTATATTCAACTATTGGTAGATTTTCTAACATATAGGCATGTTGACTACTCGAACGACTAATGTAGAGATCTAGTCAATTGTTCAACCAATTGTATCCAAATGTAGTTCGACCACCCAACTGACTGAATCTAGGAGAAGTGTGATGAACCATCAATGCTTGATATTCCAACATAATATTCTTGCACTTTGGGCACCATTCTCCAATATTTGAATTCCACCTTCCTCACTTTAATCCCCAAGGAGCATCAAGATAACATGGCATAGAAGTTCAAACCCATCTCTTTGTGAAATTATATATGTAAAATTATTACCAAAGTCATAGCCAATAAATTAAATCCTATCTTGAAAAAAATGATATATCTAGAACATGGGGGGTTTTTTGTAAGGGAATTATATCTTGGATGGAATCATTCTTTCCCATGAATACATCCACTCACTTAAAGTGAAAAAGAATTTCAGGATGTTGATCAAGCTTCACATGTTGAAGGAATATGATCACCTTAATTGGACGTTTCTCGAGTGAATGCTAGCTACCTTTTGTTTTTTCAATGACTAGATCATTTGGATCAAGAACCTCATATCCTAAACCTTCTTCTCCATCCCAATCAATGGTTCTCATCCCCCCACCTTCAACCCTTCTTGTGGTATCTGGCAGGAGGATGCTTTATCCCCTTTTCTATATGTCATATTGGCAGAAGGATTAGGGAAGTTTATTAAGACAACCTTGTCTAATGGTACCAATAAGGGTATTCCCCTCCCACCCTTGTATTGACCATGTTGTTCCTGAGTTTATACTTAAGGCTTCAAATTATAATGTCAAGGCATCCGAAAATAAAGAGGGTTTTTGATAAATGAAATAAAATTAGTTCTTTGGGAAAAGAAGTTATGGCTGATTTCTGAGTTGTCTTTGTCTAGCTTCCAATTGTTCTTGGATGCTTATGTCATGTTCGATGACTTCCCATGAATGTTCAAGTTCAACCCGGGTGGTGGTTGTCTCTAGGATAGTATTAAACAAGGTTAACACAATTTTGGTTTGATCTGTGAGGACGGGTGCTATATTAGGCTATCTCGCAATAGGTACAATCATGGATGAAAAGAAGGTTAAAAGATCTATTGTTTTTAGGTTTTCTATTTTTGTTTTAGATTATATGAAAAAAGTTCCTAAATTTCAATTAATAATATAACAATTTCAAAGGTCATTTCCCGTATCTGAGTTAAATTGAAAATAATGAATGTGATGAAAGAAAACATAAAGTTGTTTAAACAACGCGAGGCATCGATCAGGGAAGAATCTCACTTTGTAACAAAAGAATGAAATAGATGAGAAACCTTTAATGAAGGATAAAAATATGGTGATCTAAATAATCCACAGGTCTTGTGTCTGCTAATAGCACACACAGAGGAAAATCTGTAAACATTCAGATGACTAAATAACATATAACCACAGTAGATGTTTTACTTAGTTGCAGTTAAACATTCATCAAATATATACAAGAAATGATGCTAAATATGAAATAACAAAAGAACACATAACTCAGGATTGACGGAATATGGAGTCTCTGGATTGCATTTGTCTTAATTCTTGTGAAGGAGAAATTTATTTTGCTACAATCAACCAGGAAAAATCCATCTCTAAGTCTTTTGAAATTATATTTATACAAAGGTTCTCAACCCTAGATGGTTGGAACATTCCTTATTCCTAAATATTTAACGGTTAAAAAAAATAAAGACTTGAACCGATCCACTGGTTTCTTTCCTATCTTCTTACATACATTGGTATAATGGGCAACATGTAACGCTTCAACATTTCTTTGAAGTACTTGCTTCACTTGGCTCAAAACATTCGACACACCTCTTTATAAATTGCACTAATCTTTGTGAAGGAACTGACACATCCTTTTCTTCAAACAGATACTGTTTCCTTTGAATTTTCGGCAACCTGTTCTCAATCCTTTTATCCTCAAATTTTACTGATTGTAATTGTAAACTCGGCTTCACCAACCATCTATCCATTTGATTAGCCTCAACCTATTTTAATTGCGAAATTTCAATTTGAATTTCATTCAAACTCTCTTTTAGGTTCAGTTGATGTCTTATAACATTGACATGTCCTAGAAGTCCAGGGCAATCGCCCTTTCCAATGCCTAGCAATTTTTTATCTAACAAGTTGAAAGTCTCTTCACATTCTTCCTTTATATCTTTGGCCATTTTCCTACTTTCATATATATTGGCCTCCCATACCTTCAACATGATATCACCCCTGATCTGTTCAGTGACAGTTAATTTAGGAGCTATCGATACCTCTTCTTTAGCCGAAAATATGACTTCCTTTTGGAAAGCGGCCCAAGCTACTGTAGCCTCTTTTTCTTTCAAAGAAATGTTCTCCAATGATTGACTTATGTCCCAAACATGGTTTTGAATGATCTCCACTTTAGAAAATAGGCTTTGTTGTTCTGCCTCTAGTTTCTGGTGTACTTCCAATGCCTGGGCTTGGAACATCGTTATATTTACCACCTGGATTTCAGTAGAAATCAATTTATCTTGAAACTACTTTACTAATTCCTCTTGTTGAATGACCTGTTCTTGACTAGCTTGCATCTTCTTATACATCTCATATAAACTAGACTTGAGAAGTTGAATCTATTGTTTGTCGACAGCTCTGGCCTGTTCTAGTCCTTTATTTATTTCATCTCTAATATTTTTCTCTATATTCTTTATTTGACTTTGCAACTGGGCTATCATTTGATTTTTCTGATGTAGCCTTGATTTCAGATTATCGACTGAGAATAAGTTGTTCATAGAAAAATCCCCCAAAGATCCTTCTACCTCCGTAGCAAAGTATTCCTCTTCTAGATTACGTCCATCCACAAGTATCTTGTGCTTTTTTACCATTGTACATTCTTTTAGGTGCATTTATTGTTTCACTACAACATTCCTTTTCTTACTGAAAAAGAAGTCAGAGGAAGGTATTTCTTCAATAGAGATTGGTTCAAGATCACTTACATATATAACTCCGAGATGGAGAGTCCCAAAACTTGACTGTAAAGGAGACAAGGCTATAATCAGACTGCCTAACTCTGTGAATTGTGTTCCTTCTATTGTTTTGGAAGTATCAAAAGGAATAGTTGACAATAAAGGAGGAATCATTTGATCCAAATTTAAAGGGGTCTCAGATTTAAACCCTATTTCAGACTCTGGATATTCTGTCTGTGAAGTTTTTGATCTTTTTGAAGACACTTCAGGATTCTTTGGGTTCTCCTTTGTAGTCCCTTTATCTTGAGATTTTGATTTGAAACCTGGAGCTACACTTTCTTGTTTTGAATGAGGGATTATCGATTCCCCCTGTAGTATCTTTGGAAACCCACTTCATCTGTGCTTTTGTAAAGAAAGAAAGTTGGTTTGTAGGTCAGGGGGTAACGACTGGACTCTTTCTAATATCTCCTCATATGCTCTGGCTCCTTTGAATATGTCATCACAGGGGGATACTTCATGCTCATACGTTTTCAATATGCAATGATATAGATGATTTCCCACAATTTGATATGGATCATTCCTTCTGAGTTCAACATCAACCATTTTAATGTATTCAAATGTTGCAGCTTCTACCTTGGAATGGCCAAAATTAAGCAATGAAAACCTCCCAATCTGTATAGGAAAAACTGGCCAGAATTTCTTCTGAGATGCTTTTAAGTCTTTATCAATGCCTCGTGTTATTATCTAGTATGCCACTTCTCTACACACCAGTCTGTTAGGGAAAAATTTAGGAAGAGCATGAGGGGGAATTGAACATCTGAAGACTCTGACATAAGATAAATTCTCTTCGATAAACCAATCTGCAACTATCTTTAGATTTCCCATGATTTTCTCTGAAATCCGAGGGGGTTGGTAACCATACAATATTTGGTGCACAGGTATCACTACATAGTGACATATTTCATAAAATAAATCTTTTTCTTTTTCTTCCCATAGTTGAGAGTGATAGAAATGGATGGGTTATGCACAGGTTGGATTCAAGTTCCAACTCGTCAATGGGAAAGGGGTCATATAATAGATAGCGTCCATGACATACGTTGCCATATAAAAAGACATTGGTTGGCCTTTTGAATTTTCCATTTGGTACTATGCAATTTCCTTGGTTAGTTTATCTGATAAAATCTTACCCCAGTTGAAAGTGTAACCCTCGGCTACCTCATGTATAATTGGCACCCATTCCATGGGAAAATGGGTAGGGATTTTCCTCTCAAACAATATACATAACATCATTTCTATATAAACCATATATTCATTTAATGATGTTGTGGCATAAACGCCATGGTTATCAGCTCTAAATTGTTTTTGAATTCCCCACCATGCTTTGATCATATCTGGATAGGTTTGGTCAAATTGTGTACACACCTTTCTTTGAAATTCTTCTACGAATTCAGAATTATGAATATATTTAGAGATAGGGGATAGCTTGTACATTACTTGAATATGTTCTGGCCTAAACAAGCCTACGATGACCTTTTGATGGTTCATGATACTCCTATTCTACACATCGATGTTCATCAGAGCTCAGTTTATCATGTCATTGTATGGCATGAGCTTCGGCCGTGTAGCTATTTTATGGAGCTCGGCCTCTACTATATCTCTGAGTTTATTTTCAGTCCTTTCGTTTCCGAAATCGTCTGGGCAATTCTTAACCTCATGCTCCAAGATTTCAAAAATATGCATTCAGGACTGGACCGAATCTACAGCATGTGGTGTGGTATCAGATATAATATATGAATTCGAATTTGAGCTTTCACCGACGTCATAACTCTTTTTCTGCATTTTTCTAGGTGCCATGATGCATGTGATAAGAAGCAAGTAGATGTTACAGAAAATAAGGCGTAATCTTTCTCAGATACAACTTGCTAATTTGTTGAAAGTGAGAAAGATATTTGAATTAGAAACCTTTATTCACCTTAAGCCTATCTTAATTACACCGAGCTTCTACGGGCGATAAATTCATTTTCCTTAATGAGGAGAGTACAACTGGAGATAATGTCTTACACTATAATATATTTCATTAATCTATAATAAATGTTTCCAAATATCAGCAATTCAAAACTGGGAGTTTGAATGAAATATCTTTGAAAAATCCTGAAAAGTGAAAATGCAAAAGACTAATTTATATCATTAACCTTTGTTTTGATGTTAAGTTAATCACACTTAATAATTTCGGGACTCCGTGATTTGGGGTTTTTTGGGTGAGATGAGTGATAATTCTTTGATTTCAAAAACGTGACTAATTAATCAATAAATTAAGTATGTTTAAACTATTAATTAGTCGCGATTAAAAGGAATTTCGGGACTTACACATCGAGATTTTGAGTTGTCGCTTGAGTTGAGATTCCCGAAAAGTGAAAGTGTGAAAAGATTAAATTATCGTTAAACATTTTTAATTATTCTTATTAACTTGGTTTAACTTCATTTAAAATTATTTTTCGTGACTTCGGTATCGGGACTTTGGGGTTGTCATTAAATATCAAACTACATAGATTGTAGAACCCCGAAACCTGAAACTTAAGAAAATATTTTAAAATTTGACTTTCTTTTAAAACCAAGGGTGGCTCCATAATCTGTTCAGACATTTAGACCATTGGATTGATTGGATGACCCTTTTTTCAACGGTGATTATCCAACTACATTTTTTGTTCTCTTTTTATTTAAATAAAATTGAAATTTCATTTTAGTGTAAGATATTTTTTTTTGAGGAAAATATAAAGTTTGTTTCAATAGACCCTCTATCCCACCTTAAATTTGTGGATGACACCATCCTTATGGGTCAACGCTTGATCGAAGAATCTTTATCCTTTAATTCTATCTTATATAATTTTGTGAAAGCTTCTAGAGATTTTATTAATCACTCAAATCTCAGATCTTGTTTTTTAACACCCTTGTAGGTTTCTAAAGATATCCTTTACCTTTTAAATATATGGGTGCACCTCTGCTAGAAAAATCCCTTAGGAATGTGTCATGGGAATAAATTCTAGCCAAGATGGAAGCCAAGTTGTCAAGTTGGACTCACCACTTTTTTACCCTCCCAGGTAGAATCCTTTTAATCAGGACTGTGTTGAACTCAATTCCCTTGTATCTTTTTCTCTATCCTAGAAGCCCCTTTGAAAATTATCAAGAGGATAAAAAACTTATATAGGGAATTCCTTTGGGAGGGGAGGGGACCAAGGAAAATAAATGGGCCCTAGTGGCTTGGGAGAAAGTGTGCATTCCCAAGGAATTTGATCGCATTGAAATCAAGGAACCCATGCTCATGGGAAAATCCTTAGCATCTAAAACCTAGTGGAGATGGATCAAAAGTCCGACAGACTTATGGTCATAGGTATGAAGGGAAAAGTATGATGATAACACCCCCTACAAAAATGATTCATTTGGAAGTTGAATGTCCTAGATCCATAATTTGTAATAATGTTTGGAATAATTTTTGGAATAAGTTGAATGTTATAGTTACTATACGTAGTCGTTTTTCAAAACGGCGAGTTCACGAGTTGGCAGACTCATGGATATTCATCTCCATCCATACTCTCGTATCATGAGTATGACCAACCATCGTATTATTCTATACTTAACCATTTTTGCAGTCACGAGTTCATGGCTTCAAGCTTTCATATTCTAGGTTCTGCGATATCCATTTTTCACCCAAAGATCTGAGATCTACATTATGAATGTCAGAATTGTCATGAGTACCAAGTTCATGAATATTTCATTTCTCTTGTATCCAAGTCCGACCGACCACTACCAACACTTAGCCTATTTTCTATCATTGGCAACCGTGGGTTCATGGGTTCCTGGGTTGGTGAGTTCACAAAAGTTCCCAAATCCTAATTTCTCTCGTCTGTCCCCTCCACATTCGTGCTTTTCCCAACAAACATTTAGTATGGTTTAATGCTAATAAATCATCTTGCAGGTTCCATAAATATCATAATTAATAAGTGAAGGGCTCGAGGAAATTTCTCATTAAACCGCATTAAAGCAAGATTTGTTGAAGATTATATTATTGTTATCTCTCTCAAGTTCTCATTGAAAATATTAACTAGATTAAAGGAACACTCTCGTCAACTTATGGATGCATCAGCTCAACAATAGTTCTACGGTGATACCTTGAATATTTTTTGGTGTGAGTACCAGAAATTTCAGTGGTCTAGAGAATATTCTTATGATTCATACCCTTCTTCTCAGAAGGAAGTGATTTGGACATCTGTAATTGCTCATGTAGGGTGTGTCCTTAAGGTTTTTGACTGCAAGGAACTGGTTGCATGGTGTGTTGAGAAATACATACCGATTCAACGAATTATTCAACTTCAAGACCATTCTCCCATCTTTTTTTCACCTCAAGTGTTTCGTAAGATGTTGAAGCTCCCTGAGACAACGCTTACTTTCAAAGGAGAGGATTGTAGGGATTTCCTGAAAAAACATGAAAATGGTCTGGACCTCTTTCCTGAGTTCTTGGAGAATCCCGCAGTTGTCCCTAAAGACATTACTAGGTTGCAAGTCGACTCATTCAAAAATCCCTTTCAGGAAATTGATTGGTTGTTCACGAGGGTGACAGGCCAAGAAAATATCACCAGCATTTCTCGTATGATAATTTATATCTTATATTTTACAGTCAAAGAGCAAGCTATTTTCGATTGGGGAAAACTAATTTCCATTGAACTCTCCTCCCAATTTTCACAATAAAAAAAAGAAAAGAAATTCTTTATGGCTTCTTATTTTTGTGTTTGCGATAGAATATTGCTATCAATTTCCAAAATTTTCTATCTGTAAGAGGATGAACTATGAACTTGACCCAGTTACCTTCTGATACCAAGCGTTATGAAGACACAAAGATTCTTTGAATTTCTATGAATTTTTCAATGATTTTGTTTCGCTTTTCAAAGGATTATTGTTTGTAAAATATACCCCATAATATCCGACCAGGAAAATAAATTCCTGGATAAAAAGAGGACGTTGGATCAAATGGAAAATTGCAATGTTATCAGGATTTTTGGTTCTAAGGAAAATCCCTCCTTTCTTCCATGCCATGTATCTGATAAAATGTTTATAATGGAAGTCGCAAGGAAGTATAATTTTTGGTTTCACTTTTTCCATGAGAAATGAAAAAATAAATTCATACCCTTGCGTTGGAAAATTGGGGACTTTATATTTAGGAATATAAATAAAATCGATGAATTTTCAAACCACTTCCACAATATGAATATGAAATATGATGAAAATATAAATGGGTTTTACGATAAAATAATTTTCGTGGAACATGTGTTGGCAATAGGATTCAAAAAATCATTTATTCATATTGTTCTAATTGAAGAAGAAGATAATAACTTATGTGCTCCTACTCACAATGTTGGTGACTTGGAGACAATACTTAGTACTAATGAATTTTACAATTAGAAAGGAGAGGGTTCCAGTGAGAAGAGCGCCCAGTCCCCAATAGTCACTCCTAATACTACCACATATCAGAGCAATGCTTTAGCATTCCACCCAATCAGGAAAGTTACCAACACTAGTTCCAATGGCAGAGGAGAAAAGAATCCCCCATCGAGAAAAATCGAGAGATTGCACAAGCTTCCTCTAAGAAAAAAGAGGAAAAATGTTATGCAAGAGGAAGAAGATGACTGCATAGAAAGTGGCATCAACAAATTCTCCCTTTAATACATGGAGCTCGAGGCGGATATTGAGAATATTTTTCCCACAATGGATCAGCCAGGGAACACGACCCATCAGAATTCATCATTGAAAATTATTGAGAATGAGACCTTCAATGAGGAAGAGTCATTTTCTTTTCAGAGCATTGTCTTTGACAGGGAATCCAAGAAATTTATTATTGAGAAAGGTGATATCAAGAATAAGAAAGTAAAATCTCGTTCAGAGGTTGACCTAAGAGATATGCGGCCTTCCTAGATTTCTAGAATTCATAGAGAAATCAAGGATGCTCAGGATGACTCCATTGGTGGTCTTGAAGCAAAAAATACGAAGTTGAAATAAAGTATCGAGGAATTGGAAGATGCCTTAATGCATCTTCCACTTCTTTCCAGTCCTTTGACAATATTCATACCCACCACACCTGTTGTTAAATTAAAAGGAGCCTCAAGACTACTTACATCAGCCAAGAGCTATGTGGAAATAAATATTAAGAAAAGAATGGCATTGATCACATAGGCATGGGAAGCTTCAAAAAACATTCCTTCTTTTGGATCGAGGGCACATGTCTTCCACGATTATTTGCAATTTGACCTAAAAAATGAAGAAGTTTTTTACCTTGATGTTTTACTACCCTTTGGAAATAGAGTTAACAACATGACAGAACTAAGGAGAAGAGAGGAGGATTTTCCCTCCCCAAGTCGGATAAAACAGTTGAACACGTCCTGGAAAGAAAAAANACTGTGGTTCCAGCTCACTTCCAGATCGGAACCACAGTAAAGAAGTTTTTTACCTTGATGTTTTACTACCCTTTGGAAATAGAGTTAACAACATGACAGAACTAAGGAGAAGAGAGGAGGATTTTCCCTCCCCAAGTCGGATAAAACAGTTGAACACGTCCTGGAAAGAAAAAATTAAAAACTTGAATAATATTGTTCAAGCATGCAACCAAGCTATATCAAAGAGAGAATAATTATTCAAGAGGTTCACAGAGATAGACTTAGCTGGGAGAACTAACATAGTACAATACCCCAGACTAATTCTCAACTTGATATTCTTGACCAAGCAACAATTTGAATAACAAGTTGATATTCTATGGTACACTTGAATAAGATCAGGATGACATATACAATTGGCTAGTGGACTACTCTGTGAATAATCAGGACATTGAAGAAGCATTACATGGAATTTCTCTTGATTTCAGAGACTTGGAGGGTGATTTTTTCAACATCAAAATCCAGCATGAGATAAACGTGGCACCAATGAAAAGTTATATTGAAGAATGGTTCAAGAAATCTATCAACAAATTCACGAATGAGGGGAAAGGAACAGTTGAGAAGGTTATTATAACCATTAATGAAGACAATAAAAGGACATCAGCAAGCGAGTGAAAATGAAGAGAGACCATCATAGTAAGATTATGTTGATCACATCTTTCTTTCTTTATCAAGTCCTTCATCTAGTTACTCCACTTCTTTGAATAGAAAGGTTTAACCAAAGACTAATAACTTCTCTTTTCTTCTTACCGGGTCTTGTTGTTCTTTTACCGCCCACCATCTTCCTTCTACAAGCTTCATTCTTTTTTATATTCCCTTTATGGTCCGCGGGAGACCCAATCCCAGTTCTTAAGAAAAACGCATTTTAAATTTCAAAGAATATGTAACAGACTATATATTTTTTAGAAATTTCAAGAGAGCTATTTTGGGATCATTGTTTACTATGCTTTGTAACTCTGAGTTTTGAGTATAAAGTATTTGAGATTGATATATCATTATATTTATTTGAGCTTCCCATGTGTCCACTCTGTTAAATTTATCTTATGCATGTGGATCATCTTCTTTTTTATTTTTATGTGATCAAAAATCTTTATTTTAAACTATGATGGATGTGAGTAAATTTTTCTTATTTGCTTTAAATGTGTGAATGTGTGTGGTTCTTGGTCCATTCTCAGGAACTTTATTTAAAAAGAAAAAAAAAATATTTTTCGTTTATCTTTCTTACAATATTTATATTTATTTGACTACCACGACAGACTTCTTTCAAGTCCCATATTTTGAATATCTAGAATCCCAAGAAAAATCTTAAAGTAGAGAGGAGTACACCTCTATAAAAACACAGGGGGATTTACTTCCTTGTGAGGTTGTCATTTCAATCCTAACTTCTTCAAGCGTCAACATTTTTGTGACCATACTGGGGACTAAACTAAAATTTGGAACCTAGTCTAAAATTTTTGAAAAATATATGACTTATTCCCAGGTTGATCAACCCCGCTTAGAAATTGGACTGAACAATCAGCGAAACATTTTACACCAGCTATACAATCTGGTAATAATGACAGTCAAGACCCGAGTAGAGCTACAAAAGTCCTTGTAGATCTTATTCCAAGAAAGATAAATCCTCAGAAAACAGAGGAGAGACGAGAAACAAGACTGAAAAAACCAAATGCTATTTAGAGTAGCACAAGAATAAGGTCAGGATTGAAGTTGGAGAAATTCAAAGGACCTATTACGAGGATAAAAAGAAAGAAAATATTTATTCTGAGAAGTGAAAATCGTATTCCTAGAATCTCTTTGGATATGGCAGAAAGAAATGAACAACCATGAGAAGAGCTGCATGTGGAGAGACAAGGAGGTGGAAGAGATGTTGCAAGAAATCAAGAAAACCTAAGGTTTGAAAATCAACGAAGAATAAGAGATTCCCATTTGAATATTCTAGGTGAGAAAGATGATCTCCCTATTCTCCCTAAGGGTACCTTAAAGGAATTTTTTGGATATGGAGCAATTAATGCAAAGAGGCACCTTCACTTATTTCTTGATGTTTGTGATTTCCACCATGTTGAGTATGACAATGTCATGGTAAGGTTATTTATGCAAACCCTATCAGGAAGAGCATATGAATGGTATATTACATTACCCAGTATATCAATTCGCTCATTTAATGACCTCGAAGCCATGTTCCTGACTATGTTCGCCCCTCCAATTTCTTATCATATCCTTCTCACTGATTTCACCCAGTTTGGCTTGAGGAAGAATGAAAGAATACAAGATTTTAATCTCAGGTTCAATAAAACCTTGAGTAAAATTACAAAATATAAAAGACTGAATGACCCAGTCATACTTGATTTCTATAACAATGTGATGCCTCTAAACATGAAATATGTTATTAGAACATCCCAAATGGATACTTTGGAGGAGGAAATGACTAAGGCCACTGAGATGGAAGAAATTATGGTTGAAACGTGTGCCAACCCCGACATTATACTGGGAAAAGTACAAAGGAAGCTCAGAGGATTAAGTATTGATAATCAAGGAGCCTCCAGTTAAAGGAAGAATAAATAATTCAAGTTGCGATCGGCTCAAAATCAAACAATTGGAGGAGGAATTTTCAAGGGAACCATACCAGATGTAAAAGTAGACCTTGTGGCGGCACAAGAAACTAAGCATATAATTGCAATTTCACAAATGAAAAGAAATATCAAACAAATGCAGAATGAAATAACCATACTAAGGAGGGGAGACAATTATGTGGCAAATCTGAGGATTCCAATCCCATATCAAAGAAGGAACCCTCCCCAAGAAAACAAAGTGAGGTTTCAAAACACGAATAATCTTCAAACACAAAGGGTTCTCGGGAAGCCTACTCCTAATGTAGTTGTTCTGGATGATGTGTATGATGAGAAAATAGTTGAACAAGAGAACTATTACTCACCTGATGAAAGTTTTGAAACTGTGCATATGGATACATGTGACAGGTCCATGTATATATTTGAAGAAGGTGACAACGACCCCAAATCGCAAAAAAATGTTGCCGAGACAAGAGGATTTGTAAATAGATCTAAGAAAAAGAATGACTCTGAAAAAGAAAATAAAAAAGATAAAGAAAAAAAAAAGAGAAGAGGGAAAATGAGAAAGTGATGGATAGCGTTGGAAGTAAAAGGCAAAACCTACGTCAAAATCCACTTAGATGACATATAATTTCATAGAGGACTTAAGTAAATTAAGGATAACTCTTCCTTTTATGGAAGTGGTGAAGATTCCCCCAAAAAGGGAGAACAATTTGAAGTTGTTGGACGATCCATCTAAAAGAAAAGAATTTGTTGTTACCCATTTGAAACAACTCCAGAACCAGTCAATTTCCAAGATGAGAGGTTAAATTCCTCCTTTTTACATTTCAATTGAAAATCATGATGTTGCACTACATAATTGTTCAGTTGACACTGGCATGACAAATAATATCATGCCAATGGCGGTCATGGAGGCATTGGAAATGAGTTGTACCATATATTACGAAACTGGTGAAAGTATATATGCAATTGATTCTAGAAAAGTGCAAGATTATGGAGAAGTCAAGGACTTTTATGTTTGGATCATGGCATCCCCCCATATTATTACAATTTTCAATATTATTGTGGTAGACCTTCTTCCGGCATATGGATTTTTGCTAGGAATATATTGGACATCCATGAATGGGGGATAAATAATGAGCGATGGAAGTTTCATGATGCTTCCAGGAAAAGAAGGAGAAATTATGAAGGTGCCCCGTCAACCCAGGAAACCCTTCTCTTTAAAGAAGGATAATGAATTAATGGAATATTATATAGACATCGGGATTGGAAACTATGCCATCCTAGACATGGAACATAATGAAACCCTAGATCAAGTTCAAGATATGGAGAATCAATAATTTTTGTTTGAAATATATTGGATGATGTCATTCGATGGAGCTTGTTCAAACTCTGGGAGTGGAGTTGGAATTGTTCTTATGAGTCCAAATAATATTGTGCATCCACATGCTAATAGGCTTTATTTTTCATGTACTAATAATGAGGCATAATATGAAGCCTTGATTCAAGGGATGATTCTTGCACACGAAATGATGATAGAACATCTAATTGTGACTGGCAACTCCGAGTTGGTGATTAATCAGGTCACCCAGAGGTATAAAATCAAGAAGGAAATACTTAAGTTATATTTCAAAAGAGTTAACAAATTGATGGAATATCTCAGTTATTTCAACATTTATTTCATGCCAAGGGACAAGAATAATAAATCATATTCATTGGCCTTGGTAGCCTCATTGTAAAACCTAGATGATATACAAATAAAACATATTTTCAAGTAGAAATAGCATTCCGACCTTTTGTACCTGATAACATGGAATATTTGCAAGTGTTTGAGAATGATGAAAAGCTGGAAATTTTTTTGTTGAATGATGATGATAATGATGAATACGATCACATGTATTTATCCCTAAAGATTGTATACAATCTGAGTCTCTTTTTACAAAATATGATCATGCTAATAATCTCCTGGAAGAAGTTTCAATTCGAAAAGTGCATGAAACAAGAACGATCAATATTTGAACTGACAGTTCCCCGAAATATGTCAACTTGGGAGTTGATTGCACCATTGAGGAAGCTAATCAATATGTTACATTGTTTAAAGAGTACATTGATGTGTTCGCATGGACCTGTGATTATTTGAAAGATTATGATAAAAAAATATTCCAACACATCATTCCTTTGAGAGAAGAAGAAAAACTTGTCAAGCAAAAAATAAGGATGATGAACCCCAAACTGAAACCTCTGGTAAATATTGAATTGGAGAAATTAAAGAAGGCCAGAATAATATATCCCATTAGACATTCTAACTGGCTTTCAAATCCTGTGATAGTAAGAAAGAAGATCGGGGAACTCCAGATGTGTGTCGATTTCAGAGATATTAACAAAGAAATAATAAAGTATAACTTTCCTTTACATAATATGGAGTTTCTTCTCTAGCAAGTCACTGGATCAGCATGCTTGTCCATCTTGGATGGTTTTTCTAGATATAACCAAATCTTGGTTGTTGAGGAAGACAGGGAAAAGACAGCATTCATAACATCTTGGGAGACATATGCATATGCTAGAATGCCTTTTGGTTTGAAAAAATTTGGAGCCACATTCCAGAGGGCCATGGATCATGCATTTAGTGGGTTGATAGGAAAATTCATGGCAGACTATCAAGATGAATTGACATTTCATTAAAAAACAAGGGTTGATCATATCCATCACTTGAGAAACATTTTTTACATATGTATATTATATAGTGTCTCTCTAAATCTAAAGAAATGCTTATTCATTGTAACTCAAGGAAAAATGTTGGGTCATATTGTGTGCAAGGAAGGGATTTATATAGATCTAGAAATACTTAAAGCAATAAATGAACTCAACCCTCTGTCATCTAAGAAAGGAGTTCAATCATTTTTCGAC
Organism: Picea mariana; assembly: GCA_032191745.1. NCBI lineage: Eukaryota > Viridiplantae > Streptophyta > Pinopsida > Pinales > Pinaceae > Picea > Picea mariana. Next base: position 10,417 of record JASDQU010101770.1, on the reverse strand, counting down.
AAGATCAATTTTGTGCGAAGATTTGTTCCAGACTATGCAAGTATTGTGAAGTTGATCAATATGTTATTGAAAGAGGAGTAGAGGTTTGAATGGACAGCGGACACCCAAGAAGATTTCAATAATATCAAAAGAGAAATTACCACAAATTCAGTCCTCATTAGTTGTTAAGAACCAAATATCAATATAGCATAGAAAAACCTCAGAGAAAGTACTCAATGCCTTGAAAAAGAGACAATTTCAGATAATAAGCCTCTTCGAGGGGGCAACCTCCTTTTAGCCCACTTAAATGTTCAAGTACAAGATGATTCAAAATGAAAATGTCTCCTTGGTATATATAGGAGACTAGGAGGTATAATTACAA
>JASDQU010101769.1:323881-341270 GCA_032191745.1 Picea mariana | reverse complement strand
TGATTGAGCGACGGGCAACTGAGGGACTTCAAGGAAATTATTGTGGCCATCAAGTCCTAAGAAGGTCCTATTGTTGATCCATGCAGATCGTTTCGCGGTTTCGGTCATCGGGACATTGTGAATCAAGAGGGGCGAAGACTCCTGAAATGTGAAATCCTAATATTTCGTATGGGATAAGCACGAGGTCATGACCCAAGGTTGCGTGGGGCGATGAAAAGGAGTTGCGAAAAATACCAAAGCGCCTGAGTTGGTCACAAAGAAAGATCTACACAGCCTCTGGGCACTAGAGTTGACTCAAAGGAATTATGGGCACTGCCTGGAACATTCATGGATGTCAGATTTCATCCCTCTCTTGGTGAAGGTAGTTAATGAAAATGGGGAAGGTGGTTGAAACCTTGTTTCACCACATAAATGGAAAACATGGAAGACCTGGACATGGGGGGCATACTGTTAGCCGAAAGTTCCCTGTCATGGATTTTCTTTTAAATCCCATATTGTCTGAGTTTGCGTCTGACAAAGGAAAGCATGTGCAGTCTGACAGAAGAAGAAGAAAACACAAAGCTTTGAATGCAGTGGTCCAATCATGTCCCTGAGAGCTGCAAGTTGTTCTGAGTCTAAATACTCAGTTGTAATATTTTGTTATGGTCGATGGTAGAGCAAAGATCTTGTATTGTAAAGTTTTAGTAAAGCCTCTGGCTTCTGGTTATGTATCTATATTTGAGACCTCTCGTTTAATAACAATCAAATTTCTTGCTTCATCTTGTTTGCCTCTGATACTGAAAGAGTTCATGTTTGACTGATTCACTTGAATTATTGTGACTTCATTATGATGGATGTTCGATTGTAGTGCTGTTATAATTCCTTTTAGTTTCTTTATGATTTAAACTCAAGAATATTTTGAGTTTGAGTTTTTCTTCTTTGGGCTGTTGGAAGACTCGATGTCCACGACAGATCTTTACATCCTTCTCACTGAAGTCTTCCTCCTACTCACCCTTACTACAACCTACTGACTGAAGTCAAATTAAGACCTCATTTTCTTATATCATACCAGTCCAGTTTTCTAAGCTAAGACGATATTTTCTTGAGATTGTGCCCATTTGACCCTTTTATAACCAACTTGTGACATAAAATACAGATGGCTATCAGGCTTACCTCTGTCGTAATCCAGGGGTGACTTCTGGTGCTAGCATGTTCCATAAAAGAAAATTAAGATACTATAAGGAGGTGATCTGTTAAAATAATTGTTGTGCTCATTTTAACATAGACAATATCATTATTTTCACCCAATCATCGGCACGCAACCACCCCTGAGCACTTCAACCTTTGACAAAATTATTCTAGAAATCCATACTAGAACTAACATATAAACCCTAGCTACTAATTGCAACAATAACTCAATACAAGTAGAGCACTACTTCTCCAAGGGTAGCGCACAACAGAGAATCTCCATATCCACAGAACAAGCACCGTACACAACTGCAACAACTGCAGTTGCACTAGTCTCTCAAACCTGCGCCATACTTAGCAAGAATATCACCAAGAGTATTACCAAGAATATCACCAAGAGTTTCACCAAGAATATCACTTAGAGAAAGACCAAGACCAAGAGATGACCATACGCCCTTATTCCTCCTTGCAGTTGTAGTTGTAGCTGCAACTACAACTCTCCACAAGACTTGCGCTTTGACTAGGTGTACAAATGAGGTAAAACATCCTCTATTTATATTAATCTATTGAATGACTTTTCTCGCTCGGTCGACCTGACTTTTTGGTAATTATATTTTCTGTTTATATTTTTCCTGTGGAGCCGACTTGTCTTTCTGGAAGATAATACTCTAATATTATTTATTCTACTAGGCCAACTTGTCTTCTAGGGTTTTCACAGATCTGTTTAGGGTTTCCCTTGCTCCCAGAATATTCCATTCTGGTCAAAGGTTACACGTGGAGGTTAATACCTCCCGCAACTACCATAACATCAACATGATCAACCCTAATATATAATATCAAAAGTATCTCTTTGTTTTGACTAGTGTAAAGAAGAAAATTAACATTACTAAAACAAGAACAAAATCTCACAAGATCCATAGTGAAATAGGGTGGTGGGAAATTCCTAAAAATTCATGTGCCAAAAGAATTGTCATCTTTGTGACACTATGGGGGTTGAAGATGAAAAACACTTTTTCTTAGAATGTCCTACGTACACACGCATTAAAACACAATTTCAAAATATTTATTAGAATATCAACCTTCCTAACATTTTAACTCATCAAAACTATGATGATTTATAAACACTTTTCTTAAAGGTTTTCGAGTATGGAAATACAATTCTAAAGCAAACCAAGTAATTCTTCACATTTTTAAGGTCCGATAAACCAAATTTGGTCTTAGTGGACATTCAACATCATCAACATCATTTTAAATTTTATATAATATTTTATATTGAATTAATATATGTTAACATTATAAATATGAAATAGATATTACAATCTCTTTAATACTAGATTATAAAATACATCTCACTTTTATCAATATAACAAATTACACAAAAAAAAATATACATTATTTAGATATAAATCACATAATTTCCAAAAAAAAATCACTAAAACATTATTATATTCTCCTATATTCTCCATGTAATTCTCTAATGCTAAAATTAGTATCTAATTGATTTAATTATTGTCATTTCAATGAATAGCATATTAATATACCAAAAGGAGAGTGAATCTAGAAAATATAGGTTGAGATATATTAGGGACACAGCATGTATGATAGGTGAGGGTTGTGAAGGAAGAAAAGTGTAAGAGGTTTGTTGACAAAATTATTGATAATTATGACTATTACTTCCATAACTATTCATATGGATCATTTATTATAACTATTCATATGGATCATTTATTATAGGAGAAATTTAAATGTTTTATGATTTAGATTTTTTTTTTGGCAATCATCATCGAAATCCAGTTATAGAAGATTTGTTGGAATTATAATTTTTATGTTGTTTAATTTATACTTTTTATTATAAAAACGGATTCAATATCCTAAAAAACACCTATTTCACCTAAATTATACAATCTCAACAATTGATATCTACAATTCCAATAATTTTTCTAAAATTTTAACTAAATTTAAAAAAAATATCGAAAAAAAAACCAAAAAAATTCCAAATTGTAACATGTTTAGACTACACTATTTCACATAACTTACATAATATCCATTTCTCATAATGAAAATGACAATGGGTCTTTTTACTATCACCTTTTACAATAGGAAAAAAATATTGTATTTATATGAAACTTGATTTAGTAGTTGCGATAAAACATTCCCATACAAACAATCATATTTAAATGTATATGTAAAATTAAATATGGATATTATTAAAAAAAAGTTGAAAATCATATATATATGGGTTGAATTTTGAGTTATAAGTAAATTCATGGTATTTTTAAGGGGTGATTGTTTTTCAATTAATTGTTTTTTTTTTTTTTTCAAAAAATAAATTCATTAATTAACTAATTCTACTTTAATTTTTATTTATTTATTATTATTGTTATATGTAAAATATGTTTTTATTGATAATATTCACTAACAAGTTGTAATATTAAGTTTTATTTTTTATTGAATATTTATTTGCATATCTTTTTTTCCAAGAAAAAAAATGTATTTATATTTAAGATGAATATTAATACATTCAACATGTGCTTCAACACGTCTATCATAGTCCTTTTAAATCCACAAACAATTTAAGAAACTCAAAACTTATACAAAATTTAATAAACACTTTCATCTCATAAAGGAACACCTATGTCATTCAGTAAGTTTATAAGTCTTATAGTTATAATCATTGGCAGGCCATAGCCTCCCTTCTGTAAATTCTTGTATAAGTACTTGATTCTCACGTAATTGTATGCCTTTCTTTGAGAGCCTATCTATAGTTGTGTTCATTTCTGTATAAAAGTGCATGTATATAATCTTTTTAAACCTTCTTGAGATTTTATTTATCTGTTCAACTAGAGGAAGTGATATGATCTTGTGAAAATGGGATTTGTCATATAAAACATTTGTTCAACTAGAGGAAGTGATATGATCTTGTGAAAATGGGATTTGTCATATAAAACATTTATTACAATACTAGAATCTCCAAAAACGTGAAATGAACCCAAACCTTTCTTCATAGTAAAATTTAAGAGCAGGTAGAAATACATGAATTCACTATAGTTTTTGGTCCCACTTCCAACATTTTCTTTGAGATAAAAATAGTTCCTTTCATCCAAATGAAGAACTATTCCACAACCACCAATGGAATCATTACAAGCCCCATCCAAGAAAATCCAATGCAAGATTATGTCCAAGTTTATCTCACTAATAGATCTTGTAGGCTTTGTTCCTGTAATTGACTTACAGAAAGGAAGAAATCCAAAAAAATAAGAAAAATCTTAAAATTAGGGACACAATTACCTTCAAATAGAGTTCACTTGTGAGCCAACCATATACCCCAAAGGCTCAAATACATGATAGTCCAAAGGGGCTTCAACTCCTTTTTTGAAAACCAAATTGAAAAATGACCTTCCAAAGATTCCTTGTTCCAAAGGTTCGATAGACCTAAACGGTCTTCCATATCATTATAGATCTGTTGAGATAAGGTGCAAGACATGAAAATATGTTTAGTTGAATCATCATTGTTTCAATGTAAGAGACAAATTCATGAGCCAACATTACCCCTTTTCTTCATCATCTCCCACATGAAAACCTTATTATTTAATGCTATCCACATTAGTAATATATATTTTGGCGATGCCTTCACTTTCCAAAACTTTTTCGACCACCAGACCTCTTCCCCCAAGCCTAGTCCAATCAAGGCTTCATATCTAAGTTTAGATTTGCAAACACCTCCCATCACATCCCCCCCTATATAAGTTCATATTTAGCTTCAACGAGTTTTAAATAATCCCTTTGAAGAGAAAATATGTATTTTTCCATTCAACTACCATATCACTTACCACGTTAATCTCTTCAACACTCAACCATCCTTGAACCTAGAGTGTAGTAGCCCCTAGTTTGTTCACAGTGTTCAAGGTAGCTTTACCAATCAAATGAAGGTGATGAATTAGCACTTCAGAAAGGAAAACTCTTTTGTCACAACCTATGATAGAATCCATGCCCACTCTAACCTAGGTTCCTCTGCCTACCTTCCAAGACAAAAAATAACCAATAACAAGGAAATCCAAAACCAATGCCTTCCATTGGTTTGAGTCATCCTGCAATATTTTTCTTTCTAACCTTATCTAGTCCAAGGTAGTACCCATAAATATGTACTTTTGAATTAGGATTCTTCTCCATAAATTGTCTTTGGTAAGAATATTCCAAAGATATTTTGCTGCCAATTATTTCCCTAACAAATTAATGTTCTTCAACCCTCATCCACCCAATGACTTGGGAATCTCCAATTTCCTCCAGCTAATCCAATGTGTTCCCTTGTAATCACTTCTTCCTTTTTAGAGAAAGTTGAGGTAAAACTTTCTAATTTTTTTATAGAATCCCTTTGGGTATGTGATCCAAAGTATGCCGGTATAATGAGTTATCCTCCAAGATAGATTTGATCAACACTACCCTATGGATAGCTAGTGGTTGCATCATTGTGATATATTTTTTCCACTTTCCCAAGCAACCAATTCTAGTCAACTTTCCCATAATTATTAGTTTTAATATAAAAGCATAAATATTTTACCCCATCATTGAAATCTAAAAGGGGAAAGGGCTAGTATCGATGAAGTGGTGTTTCTAGACCTTCTTCCAAGCTAGAAGTATACAAGGATGATTTGGAATCATTAAATTCCATCCCCATGGTTTTTTTGTAAAGAAATAACATATCACTAAAGGATCTCAATTCACTAGTAGAACCAAAATAAAACAAAAAAACATCATTGACAAACAAGATATGAGTTAATCTCTCTCCGGAGCCCACCTTAATAACCTGCAAAGACCTTCTTGTTCTTGACCAGCCAATGAACTACTTAGTCCTTCAACTACTAAGAGAAACTAATAGGGGATAGAGGAAAGACTTTCCTCAACCCCCTAAAAGGCTTAAAGAACTCATATTCTATTCCATTGATTAATAATGAAAAAGAAACCAAGGAAACACATGCCATTATCCACTTGACTATATCATATGAGAATCCTATCTGAGTGAGCAATAATCTAAAATAAATATACGAGACCCTCTCATAGGGATTGGATAGATCAAGATTTACTACCACAGTTGGGATCTTTGGAATTTTTATTTTGTTCAATCCTTCTTGTATAGTTCCAATTTCTTAGTGAATCTACCTTCCTTCAAAAAATCCAAATTGCTCTGCTGAAATGAAGATTGAGAATAGAGGTTTAAGATTTATTGCCATCCATTTAGAAATGATCTTATAAAGGAAATTCCAAAGTGATATAGGCCTAATCCCCTCAAAGGTCTCATGGAAGTCCACCTTTGGTATTAGATCTATAAAGGTAGAGATAATACTGAAAGGAACCTTTCTCGAAATTCTAACTTCTTCCACTACTCAAACAAGATCCTCTCCTAGTACATCAAAAAACTCCATAAAAATCCAACTGTCCAGGCATCTAGAACAAGAATTTTGTCTTTTCCTCCTCAATAATCAAGCTTGGAAAAAAAGAGCATACCTTTAGGATCTCATTTATATTAGCTTATGAAGGCTCCTCAAATAGGCTTTTAAAACAGTTAATCCCTAATGCAACCAACTCCTTAAAAATCCTTACCCTATTGCCATATTCTCTTGTCATTTTGCAAATGGTATTCAGGTTCTTCTTGTGATTGGAAGTTTTTTGAAAACATTTAGTATATTGGTCCCATGTGTCCATCTAGGTGGCCCTACTCTTCATTCACAAATCCAATTCCTCATCATGAAACATCTTAGCTCATTGCACCTCCGAATTTTTGAGCGTAATCAAGTGCACTTTATTAAGGACCCCCTAATCCATATCCCTTACCAAATATGCTTGAGCCTTCTCCACCTTTAATATTTGATCCCCTCTTTTCCTATATCTCTCCCCAGACCAAGAAACTTCCTTCTCCTTCACACATTTTAAAGAGTGTGTGAATTTTTCACAAGTAGAAGTTCCTAATTCACGTAATTTTTTTTTTCTAATTACTGAGTACCAGATCCTTGAAATATTCTTCGAGAATCCATCTAGGATTGAATTTAAAGGGTTTTCTTGGTTTGTATCCCACCTTTTCAATCTCTAACCATACTATATAATGATCAAAGATTATGGAAGTGTCCTCCCAAGACCTGCATTTATCCAGTTTATGCAAGAGAGTGTCCTTCAACATAAAATTATATAATCTCTTTTCCACTGCAACATTACTTACCCTATTATTTACCCAAGTAGGTATGATCTTGATTGGTTCAAGGTATACCCATCCAACACGATCAAACTAAGCCTAAAAATAGTTAGCAAGTCTATCTATCCTTGCAGAATCCCCCCAAATATCTCTTCTTCTCATTTTCAAGTTTAAATATCCTCCCATCGCCAAATTTTCAGACCTTATATAATGTGAAGTGAAAAACCTATTCTTGTACTCTTGTTTCTCTTCTTAGGGACCATAAACATTAAGGACGAAAAATGAGTAGCCAAAGAGTTTACAATATACTTCAGTCACTAAACTTGAATTAACAAAAAATGAATTTGTTAAAACCATGGTGGAGTTCCATCTGGTTAACCTGCCCCTAGATAAACCCTCAACATCCAAATATATGAAATCCCATCCCCCCATCAATTTTTTTTAAATAAAAAATTAGAGGCTCTCCCATCCACATTGTTTCATGCAACAATATAATCTATGATCTCTCAAGATTAATTAATCTTTTGAGGGATAATTGTTTAGCATGACCCCCTAGGCCTTTAACATTAGTTGAAAATATCTTCACGAGGAAACTTCTGATAGGGAATGTCATGCTTTAAGGACCCCAATTATTAGTCTCTTCTTACCTTGGTTAGTTTATTTTATTGTTTGTTCATAAGCTCATTTTAGATGGGACTTCCATCCAGCAGAGATACTTCAAATTTATCCTAAGGAATCCAAACCCGTACCTCCAACAGGGACACATTTTATAGGAAGATATTTTTTTGGTCTAATTAGGTAGTGAACCCCCTCCCCCCGAGACTGTAAGTTTGAAGAGTAAGAAGTGGACTCCCCTATGACCTCCGGTCTCCATTAATCCACTATATCATGGTCATCTACTAAATTAATCAAAGTACCCCCTACCAGTTTGTTAGGTTTAGATTTTTGAATCGATTTTGGAGGTATATCCTTTGGTTTTTTAGTAGGCACAATATTCCCAAAACCTCCAAACATCAAACCCCCAAATACCTTATCACTTGAAATAGAAATAGAAGGATAATTAAACACCTTACCTGGTGAAGCTGAACTGTTGATGGCATGGATATTGTTTTCTTTTTTGGTGTAGGAAGGTACACCTTGAGTAGGAAATGCATCTCTAACATCCTTAGGATACTTATCAATTCCCAAAGGAAGCCTCAAAATGACTATCAAAGAAATATACACATCCCCAATCGGTATGTCGAGCCACACTTAGTTCTATATTTATCCTCCTCTAAATTAGTGGAAGCCTGCAACACTTCTTGTCCCATGCCATGGACACCATCAATACTTAAAACCTTCACTTATCCTTTATCATCCTCATCTCTTCGTGACACTCCCTTATTCCTCCATACCCATTTAGTGTATGGCTGGAACGATATTTCAAGAGATGTCCATACAAATGGCACATCGAGCATAGAAAAGGTATGTTAACATAGTCCAACATTTGTGAGTACCTTTTCTCTTTAAAAAACAAATCAGTTGTCTGAAAAAGACCTCTAATTAAATCAATATCAACTAATACCCTTGCAATTGACTTGTATCCTTCATAGAGGAAGCTATCATTCATGAGAATAGTCTTTCCAATATGGTTTCCTATCGTCCGTAAATCCTGAATAGTCCAAAATTCCATGGGGATGCCTGAAAGTTTTATCTACAGCGGGGTTCCTGACATGTTCTCTTCCATGGCATCAAAAAGAGGGTTCCAGGGTTTTATGGATATGTATGACCCATCCACAAACCAAACTTGTTTTAATACATAAAACCATATTATTCCTTACGAAAGAAAAAACCAAGACAACCTATTACTAATAGGTGAATTGCTGGTGTATAGCCTAAACTTGGTCCCTAGTTCTCCTCTATCCATATCAAAAGGTAGTCCATACCTACCCTCCTTCCAAAAAAATTCCCCACTAAAGTGCATCCTCAAAGGTCAAGGATCTTGTTGAGTGCAATATCTTCCCCAACAATTAAGGAAATATCCCCTCCTTGTATTATAATGAACTTACATTGTTTCTTCTTCCTTTGATGAGTTCCCTCTTTTCATTTTCCTCCCTACAAGTGAATCAAGTCAACCCTCAAAAAAATGAATCCAAAACCTTCCTTAGAGGCCAAGAGAACCACATGTTCCTTATGAACTTCTTCAATGTCTCCTTTTTTGAATAGGTCTAGAGGGTTCAAACACATAAGATGGCGTTAATTTTCCCAAACTAGCATAATTGACTAGAGAGAGTACACCCAAAGTCATGGTCTATTTAGAATGGCCCTTACAATGGTCCAAAATTTGGCAATATTGGGCATCTCTACCACCAATATAATCACTGATAATGCCATTTGACCGTGGAATAAAAAACCCTTATCTTTTCATTGTCTAAAGTATGGAGAATTGGTTTTGTCTTCCTCCAATGACCGATACCTTGTCTCCACAAGGGATTCTACACTTGGTGGAGAGAAAAAGACTTGATATTTGAATAGAAAATCATCTAAATAATCCACAAAATGGACCTCTTCTTCCATGGTCATCTACTTTGAATCCACCATTGATCAGAGTCCTGAATATGTACTTGAATCCTGAGTTTATTAAAGAAGACAATGTACTACTGAATGGATTGTCCAAGACGTTGACGAAACTGGAACCATCGACAATTGAGTTCATGGAGATATTTAGATGGATAAAAACACTACCAAAGAGCCTACATAGTGCATCCCAATGGAGGATAGTGTTGGAAACAGTTGGGGAAATGGTAGAAATCCAACAGGGTTGGGAAAAAATAGAGAGCACCCACAGAGAATAACCCTAATGTGGAGAGCATCAACATAGATTTCAATCAACGAAAGCTTCCATTTTTATCTGAAGAAAATATTGACCACAAAACAAAACCTACTATGGAGAGAACCAACATAGATGTTCATCAATGAAAACTTCCATTTTTATTTGAAACAGAGGTTTCCCACAAAAAAAACCCTACCTCAACTGCAAAAAAATCCTACCACAAATTTCACCTTTGCCCACTCATTTCCTTTTCAATTCCCTCACTAAATCCATTAATATAAATATATATCGATATTTTTCACATCAAGGTTTGAACGACAACAATCACTACAAAGAAATCATCATGCATAAAGAAACCCTAGCTTGTGCGTCACCAAGGTCACTGTAGAACCAAGGTAATATCACTATAGAAATGTTTGTGAATCGTTTCATCTCACTATATAGAAACCATACCTCGCACATCACTATGATTGTATCATCATCGAACCAAGGTATTATCATTGAGGAGACAATTTTGTATCACCGTAGAACTGCTTGGAATTTTGAACTCACCATGGTCATAGCCCACATATCACTATGCCTATATCACTACAGTTTGTGAACCATTTGATCACACTGCAAAGAAACCCTATCCCATGCCCTCAACATCAGATATTTCCTTTACTTTCATATCTATACATGTGTTTTTTTCAATATAAAATAATCTCCTAGAATATTATACTAAGGTACAATATTTGAATCCTTAAAAAATACCCAAATATAAACTTATCGAGAATTGGGGGGAGTGTTCCAAACCTAAATAGGTGGGGGGATTACCAATCCTTGAGATTTATTTTTCCCCATAAAATCAGTAAAAACTTGGTTTACATGGATAAAGGAAGATTAATTTATAACACAAGAAAATATAGAAACAATACATGTTTAAAATAATTTCATGTGTTGATTTCTTGTCATCATCCTTTGTTGGGGTGAATTGCACTTTTACTCTTTTAACTAATGTTATCTAGTGCTCCTTTGGATCTTGAATGGGTGTAGCTAGTTCTTGAACTCCTCTTTTACTCGATATTGGTCATTGTTATCTTAATCCGTTGGAGCTAGAGAGGGTTCTAAGAGTCCCTGAATTGCTTCTTCTTCTTCTTCTTCTTCTACTTTATCAACCCAACTCGCTTAGGTCTAGGGGTGACTGAGGTTGAATCCTTGTTCTCAAGGAAAGGAAGGTTTTATTCATTTTTTGACTAAGGGGACTATTGTAGAGGATCCTAAAATGAAAATGGAGGAGGAGGGTTCTTTTCTTCATGAATGGTTGTCATGTTTATAGGTCTTTCCAGGGACAGTAGGGGGTCCTTACTAATCAAATGGAAATCCTCCATCACTCCATCCCACTAGGTGAGATTCTTTTTAGAATTTCTTGAAATATCGACCTTTGAAATATTGATATGATGAGTGGAAATGTGCCCTATTTCAAATCCTTCCCTATAATAAAAGGTGACTTGTTCATAATCTTACTTTTGAGTCTAGATGTAGTCTTTAGTGACCAACTTAATTTTTTTCTAAAATATTTTGTTGAAATCCATGTCTACACAAATGAATTTTGAGATAGTCATGTGACGATGGTTTGTCACCTCACTTCTAAGTGGAATTTTCCTAAGGATTTTTTTATGCAACTGAGCGACTCATAATCCTAGAAATGTAGAGGAAGGTTGGACTAGCACCATGAAGAGGGAATCTAAGTCTAGGTTGAAGGTTGGAGTCTAGGGTTTCATACAAAGTTTATATTTTCCTAAGAACCAAGGCCTATAGTTGAGAATCCAATCCCAATCCTTTTCTATGTCAAATTCCATGATAAAAAATATTTTTTGTAGGGGTAGATATAAACTTCTTCCTAGTTTTATGGTTTCCAAATACTAGAAATCCATTGATGTAGGTCTGCAATTTTTGGACAAAGGCCATTAAATATGTAGATAAGCTCATTGTCTTTGTAGAAATCTTATTATTTTGTTGTGTCCTTTGCCACTGTAATGGATGGAGTTGGAGTTTATGGACCATGTGTATCATAGGGAACTAGCTACTACTAGGATCCCTCATTAATATCACATCTCATAAGGAAATACCAAGAGACATTATGTTATAGGAAGGGAGCATGCCTGCTCCAATTGGAGATGAATCACATTTGGGTGATTTGGAAATAGCTAGAGCCATCACTATGCTTGTTGATGGTGGTTGAAAAGAAGGAGGAACTTGCATGAAGGAGGGAAGGATCTCTATTAAGGATGGGAGAAGGGGGAGAGTTGAGCTCAAGGAAGAAGCTAGGAGGTCCATCGAGTGTAACAACAACTAAGGTTGAACCCTAGTCACTACCCTTTAAATACCTATAAGCACCCTAAAATTGGACATTATATTACCATCAAAATTAGATTTATATAATTAAATGATTTCCATTATAATTAATTAAATATATTTCTATTACTTAGTTCCTAATGACATATAGAAAGATATGTAATTTAAATAATATTTTCTACTAAAACTCCATTAAAGCCAAAGTTCCTAAATTCTTCTAACATTTCATATAATATTGCTTATGATTTTCTTGTTCCATATAAGATCGACATTCTCATATCTTATCACTGGGAAATTAATTGAATTTAAAGGCCTATGTGGAGTTAAAACATGGTTACATGCTAATTTAGGGACCAATACAAAGTTAGTTTAAAAATATTATTTTATAATCTTAAATATTTTTGATAAACATTGGAAAAATAATAATTTAAGTATTAATCAACATCAACTATTTAAATGAAAATTGGATGAGATAAACATTGAAAAAAAACATTAAATAAAAATTGGGGATAAAAAATGAAAATGAAAATTTAAATATTAATCGATATTAACTATTTAGATGGAAGGTCAATATTTTTTTTTGTAAATAAAATAGTTCAAAAATATATTCACATTATTGTGCGTCTATACAAAAAACATGATTTTTCCACCTGTCTCGCCACAACAGGGAGACCAAGACAGGTGGCTATTAACCATGTCTGAAACTATAACTGAAAACATGTCTGAAACTGTAACAAAAAAGAGAGAAGAGTATCTACTGTGCAATGGTCATGTCTAACTGTCTTACAAAACATGAAAGAGAATGATAATTCTCTGCGGAAATGACGAAAACAAAAAGAAGCCATGAAACCTAGGAGCTAGCTTGGACTCAGCCGTCCTTGAGCGCTGTAGGATGGGACAAAGAATTGTCCACAGGTTGGACATCTTTTGCTTGCTGGAGTAGTTGTCATTGCGTCCATCAGGAGGTCCAAGTGTTGTCCCAAGAAGTTCTGGATATGGGCCTGTTCATCCAATTTTTGTCACAGTTCAAATATGAGATGAATGTGCTCCTCTGCGAATCAGAGTGTGGTTGACGGAGGCAGATCCTCCATCATATCAACATCCATTTCTTCTGCTGCTTCATCTGTGTTCCCTGCATCCACTGTATCCACAACAATAACTATATCATATTCATCCACCATAGCCATAACATGCAAGGGGGTCTCCTGCCAGTACGGGGGAATCTCTTCCTCTACTATCCAACTGCCATCTCCATAATATGGGTCCCGAGGGTTGAGTTTTTTGGGGGGCAGAAGACTAGTGGCCAAAGGAATGCGTGCGCACGATGGTGGAACTTCCTCCTTAGCCAGGCTAATTCCATGGAGCGAGTGTGGGGAGGAAGGAGGCACCTCCGACGACCCCTGCTTTTTTTACCTTGGGCTGGAAAAATAGGCTATGAGAGACAATTGGGAGGGGGAAAGTCTGCCATGCCTGGAGAAGGCGCCATAGTACCGCACAACTCTCTTATAATTCCTGCTTTCTCTGGGCATGTTGGTAAAAATGTAGAGGCCCGGGGATGAGGGAGAAGAGGCGGTTAGAAGATTCTTGGGAAAGCTCGAAAGGGCCGAGAGCAGAGAGGTGCCGGTGAAATTGTAGAGAAGACTCTTTTGAGGGCCAAGGGAATGGTGAAAGTTCGCCAGAGATAACAAAGGAGCAGTGAATCCAACACAATTGCAGAGGGTGACAGAGCAAAGGAGAGAGTAAGGTGAAAGAGAACATGAGAAAAAAACATAGAGGATGACGATGAAAAAATGCTCAGAGGAGCCGAGGAGCATGAGCAAGAGTGGAGGGAGAAGGGATGAGTGCACCAGGGAAATTTCCCGCTTATTACTCTGTGAATTGACAACCTCCCTAGCCATTAGAGCCGAATTGACAACCTCCCTAGCCATTAGAGCCGAATTGACAACCTCCCTAGGCCTGGTACACCTGGTATGACTTGCACAAGTGGCCATTAACCTTGCCTGGCTGTCCAGGCGCACTACCATTACTATCCACGGGGTGTGAGCCATGCAGTGGTTATGTGTTGTGGGATGGCAGCCGGGGTTAATAACTCCCCTGGCCGCTCCATTCTAGATGTTTGTTGACGTTGGCCAGGTGGCACCCCATCCAGGGGAGATGGAAGGTCAATATTGATAATTAGATTATGATTTATGAAGATAAAATAATAATTTTATTTAAATGTCAAGGTCAAGACAAACACTAAATTGGTGTATGAGACTCCCTTGTTTGAGAGACAAGGGACCCTCTCTGTGCAACAATTTCACTACTAAAGACTATAGAGGTGTACATATCCTACCCACTTCTATATTTGAACATGTGACCTCTTGGAAGGAAACACATGTTCTTAACCATTAGACCCCGAATTTATGAAATTTAATATTTCTGAAGAATGAATAAAGAAATACAGATAAAATAAATACATTTATAACAAATACTTTAACATTTTAAAATTAATTATCTAGTAATAAATATTAAATACAATAACTTTTAAACAAATATCATTATCAAATTTTAAGGTTGATGAATCTTCTTCTTTTTGTTTCTGATGGAGTGCACATCCCAAGGAAACCCTCCAAAAACTTCCTCGCATTTTGAGGATGATACTTGGGGTAAACCGGTTGGTTGCAGTTTGAAAACCTAACCCGATGGAGACATTGAGTGAGGCCCAATAATATCCATAGAGGAAGCCATCTCAAGGACTTGACCCCATGACCTTCTTATTGTATTTCACAACACTCATCCACTTGAGCTAACCCATCGAGGCTTCAATAAGGTTGATGACTCAATACTTGATGAATGAAAATTGGTCATTGACTTCTTACCTGCAATGACATTAAAATATGATAAAGATTTAAAATGAATTCTATTTATTATTATTTTCTAAATTTTTTTATAATGTTTCTATAAAAATGCTAAAATTGACATTCAATATATTAATCTTTCTCTACTTTTATTTTTAAAAGAAAAAATAAAATAATCTTATGTATAGATTTTTTTTTTACAAAGATAGATGCTTTAGAGCATTCCATAGAGCCTTATAAACATGCAGATTCAAGACTTGAAAGTAGTCTCCAGATTGTACATCCTTGAGTATGACTATACAATTTTAAAAAACGGAGTATGTTTCTATCATAATCCAACATAAACAAAAAACATCTTTTTATATTTGGTAGTAGTTGATTGCATTAAATTTTTTATATAGTCCTCTTAAAAGAAAAATAAACAGTTCTCATTGTTCAGAGAAAGACGTGAAATTAAAAACTAGGGATCATGCAGGAAATGAGTGACTACGCTAAAAAAATATTGAAATGTGTGATAGCATGTAATTATGGAAATATGACATCAATATGTCTTTTATGAGGCCCATGGCGTGCTCACATATATGTGAGCATGCTCACATATATGTGAGCATNGTGAGCCTGCTCACATATATGTGAGCCTGCTCACATATATGTGAGCCTGCTCACATATATGTGAGCCTGCTCACATATATGTGAGCATACAAATAGTGACTACGCTAAAAAAAAATAGTGAAATGTGTGATAGCATGTAATTATGGAAATATGACATCAGTATGTCTTTTATGAGGCCCATGGTGACAAATAGATGTATAACACTATCATTTATACAAACAATCCCAATGGATCAAAAGGCTTCGTCTAGAGGAATGATGGTATAACATAACCTATCACATAGCTACCAATATATATTCCTTTCAATCTCTTTATGTATATCCAACTCCTAGCATCAACATATTGTTTGTAGAACCATTCCAAAACACATGCAATAGACTCATATATTGATAATACTAAAGAAACTTTGAAAATAATTAAAAATAATTAAAGAAAACCTTCAAATGATCTAGAAAAGGTGTAGCAACAAGCATATCAACATTAAAGTGAAAGACAAATTGAGGTGGGGTATTGAGTATATTTGAGAATCCAACTTATAAGCATACTACTATCAAACAAAACAAGAATTAGAAACTATCTCTAAAATTTTATGGACCATACAAGATCCTTTATAATGTTGGAGAAGTAGCTCATGAGTTAGATTTACCTTCTCCATGCATTCATAATGTTTTTCATGTCTCTTTCCTAAAAAAGCGTTTGGGATAGACTATACCAATATATACTAATTTTTCAAAATCAGATGAAGAAGGGGAATTGATGCTTGAACAAAAAATGTTATAGATCGACATTCTCTTTCTCTTTGGAATAGAACCATTATAGAGTACCTAATCAAGTTGAAGTATATTCCTCAAGAAGAAGTTACTTGAAGATGAACAATTCATGAAGAAACACCCGCAATTACAAGTTTTGAGGGAAAATATTTTTAAAAACAAGAGGGCTATGTTAGGGTCATATACCTCATTCATTATTATTTTACTAGTTATAGTTAGGTCAGCCTAGAGTGTAAGATACATCATACCCTCTTTATCTCTTGTTTATAAATAAAGGATATTCATTTGTATATGCATCTCATCTTATGCATTTGATATGTTGTAAATGAAGGTCGCCCACTTAAAGATGCTTCTTATTCATTCACTCTCTATCCTTCTAAAGGTATGTAATTATTTATTCTTTGTACTGTTAGGATATTTGCGATACTTGATCCATGACATTATAAAGAAAATGAAATGAAACAATTCATTTACAACTAATGGGTAGACAATTTAAAATAATTATTAAATAATAAATATAAAATGTTTATAATAATACTTAAAACAAAGACAATTAGCAAACTTTAATCTTGATGACTCAATACTCCATGAATTAAAACTAGTCATTGGCTTCTTAACCATCACATACTATAAAGATGCCAAAACATAATAAATATTTAAAATTAAT
>JASDQU010101769.1:306319-321203 GCA_032191745.1 Picea mariana | reverse complement strand
TCTAAATGCTAACATTCTCTCCATCATTAATATATCTAGATCTAATGGTCATGGATCACCATCCCGATCCCACTGCACCATGCCTATGCCACAAAACTCACACGTGGATGCCACATGTCAACCTCTTACTCATTAATCTGACTACTACATGTTACTTGTTCATTCATCCACATCACTGCCACATGTCACAATTTCATTCGTTGATTCCATGTCTAGGCTCTGTCAGCTGCCACATGTCACTTTCTCATTCATTGAGGCCACTCATCGTGGTATCTATCATCTTCCATATGTCTCTTTCTAATTGCCAAAGAATATTCTTTGATTATTTGGCTTTGGAGTGGTGGAACGTCCCCATTTCTTATTGACGCTGAATGAACGGTAACAAAAAGGAATATTCTTTGATCCTATGTCTATCAGAGTTTTGTAACAAACTCCCTAAACTATACTACAAAATTATCACTTTGAAGGATAATAATATGTCACCACGTGTTAGCTTTGTATCCTTTGATCTGTATACTTTGAATGGATCTCAACCATTGATCTCTCCTCTATTGTCATACTAATCAAAGTTATGAGGAATATTTTTCGATACCTTATATTGATGTTGTGCGACTTTCCCATTCCTCTAGACATTAAATGATATGATATCGAAAGGAATATTCTCTTCAGTGCTCTTGCTTCGAAGTGTTGGAACAAAATCCAAAATTTGAACTTTGAAATTAAAACTCTGAAATCTTTCTCACCATCACATCGAAATCCAAACTCGAACTTCTTTTGATCGTTCGATATGATGGAACTTGTCTCCCAGATTTAATCACAGCCATCGATTTCTACACTTTTGTAGCTCATGGATTTAACACAGTTGGAATATGATCTCACATTTGATTTATGAAATTACATTCACATGTAAATCTTTTCTCTTGATTTCACTCCAAATCACTTTTCCATCCAATTGTTACATGATCCTGACTTATCTCAAGTTTGGTTCATCGATTCTTCAATTTCTAATTCGATATTTTCGCAGATATTTATTGAGCATGGAAATCAACAATACATAGTGTTGGCATGTCACATATCATTAGGATGGGGTAATTCCACTTCACTAAATACAACTCATATAGCTGCTCCAGATTGAACTACATGCCAATCTCATAGATCTGTGTCAGATTGAAGCATCACAGTATTATTGTCTTCTGCCTTCATTTCTTATTTTGACATCAATGAAAATACAATTTCCAACAATCTCCCCCTTTGTCATTGATGGAAACTAATCTCTTCAACTATAAATATCCTTTTTTTTCTCTCATCTAAGTTGGCTACTTCTTGTAAGATCTCCTCCTTTCTTTGTATTCCCTCCCTTTGACATTAATGGAAAAGGGTTTCCTACATGGTGGACAACAATCTTCTTATCTTTCTACTGCTCCCTCTGAGCCTATGTACTTTTATCTTTTTGTATCTCCCCCTAAGTTGATTCTCTTCCTTACACTATACTTAAATGCACTGCTCTTCTTTGCAACCAACAACCATATGCACTCTTCCCCTGAGATTTTGGTTATGTTGTGCTCTAAACAACTTTCAGTTGAAGTTTTTACTAAGAAATGGGAATGAATCCCATCCTTTGTCTAAGATACTCAAATGTATCTCTAGGGTAGGGGTTTTGTAAATATGTATGTGGTTTGTTCCCTGGTATGAACATACTCCAACTGACAATATTATCATTAATTTGTTCCCTTAGAAAATTATATTTGATTGGAATATGATTTATCTTTGAGTGCATCATCATATTGTTTTAAATGATTATAGTTCTCGTGTTGTCACATAGTATTGAAATTTGCTTCTTTTATTCTATGATTATAGTGCTCGTGTTGTCACATAGTATTGAAATTGGCTTCTTGTATTCTATATTAATGTCTTGCAGTGTTTGTTTCATCCTTAGAATCTGTGTACAGCAGGATGTTGCTGCAATGTACTCTACTTATATTGTTGACAATGAGATTGATGATTGTTTCTTTCTTAGCCAATATGCTAAACAATTTCCCACGAAGAATGCTCCTCCACTTGTTCTCTTCCTGTCATCAACATTGCCTACCCAGTCTGCATCAGTATATGTTGTTAGGGTAAATTCTTGTCCTTCTGGATACCATAATCCAAAGTCCAAATAACCCTTTAAATATCTAAGTATTTGTTTGATAGCCTGTACATGTGTTTCCTTAGGTGCATCTTGAAATATTCCAACTAGTCCTATTGCATGCATTATGTCTAGCCTTGAAGTTTTCACATGAATTAGGTTTCATATCATTGACATGTACAGAGTTTTATTAGTTTCCTTGGATTCATCTTCCTTGCTGAGCTTACATCCAATGATCATGAGTGTGCTGACAGGTTTACAATATTCCATATCAAACTTCTTCAACATCTCTTTGATGTATTTGGTCTGAGATATGAATATGCCTTTAATAGGTTGAGTAATCTACAGTCCAAAAAAGAATGACAATTCTCCAAGCATGGACATATTGAATTCCTTTTGAATTTATTCTGCAAAATTTTGTCTCATTTTATCGTCATTACTCCCAAATATAATATCATCCACATACACTACAATGATTAGCATTCTTGCATGATCTATTTTGACGTAGAGATTGTTGTCTGTTGTTCCCTTTTTGAAACCTTATTGCTCCAAGTACTTGTCAAGTATTGAATACCATGCTATGGGCGCTTGCTCTAGGCCATGTAATGTTTTCTTCAATCTGCAAACATAGTCTTCATTTTCTGACAATAGAAACCCTTCAGGTTATTCTATGTACACTTCTTCCTCTAGATCTTTATTCGGGAATGATGACTTGACATCCATTTGATATACTATAAAATTATTAAATCTTGCAAATTCCAAAAACATCCTAATTGATTCTAACCTTGAAATAGGTGCAAATGTTTCTTCAAAATCAATGCCTTCTACTTGAGCATACCCTTTACAAACCAATCTTTCTTTATTTCTCGATATTTTTTCATATTCATTCAACTTATTTTTGAACACCCATTTAGTTCTAATCACATTTTTATCTTTGGGTATTAGGACAAGATCCCAAGTCTTATTTTTCTCAATATGATTTAACTCTTCTTCCATGACATTCACCCAATGATGATCATTCCAAGATTTTTTAAAGCATTTAGGTTCTATTTGGGATAGTAGGGAGAGATTCATCAATTTAGAATTGTTTTCCAATTTCCACCTTTTCTGAGTTCTAGCATTTCGGTCACCTAGAATATAGTTTATGGGCGATTCTTTTGTAAAAACCTTGATGGTGTTTGTGTACATTGGCATTCTGCTTCTTATTTCCTTTCTTCATTTTCTTATTCCTCTCTTTCTTCTTCATTGCTTGTTCTTCTTCCTCGTGTTCTTATTCATTTTCTTGTTCTTCTTCTTCATTTTCATCTTATTCTTCCTTAGTGTATTTGATTTCTTCATCTATTCTAACATTAATACTTTCGACAATATTCGGCATCCTGTTATTGTAACACCTATAGGATTTTATTTTTGATGTGTATCCAAGAAATGTTCCTTCATATGATCTAGAGTCAAATTTTCCTAAGTACTCATCGTCTCATTTGATGTAACACATGATCTTGAAAATTATGAAGTTTTTGACAGATGATGGTCGCCCTTTCCATAGTTCATAGCGTGTCTTGTCATTGTTGTTTCTGATCTGTCCTCTCTTTAGGATATAGATAGTTGTATAAACTACTTCTCTCCAAAAATTTGTTGGATAGACCTGCTTCATTTATCATCGTTCTAGAAATTTCTTATACATGTTTGTTTTTCCTTTAGACAACTCCATTTTGTTGAGGATTTCTTGCTATTGCATACTATATTTTTATTCCATGTGTTTCACAGAATTCCACAAATTCATTGGATGTGAATTCACCTCCATTGTCTGACCTTAAACACTTGATTTTCATCTCTATCTCGTTCTCAACTAGATCTTTAAATGCCTTGAATTTTTCAAATGCTTCATATTTATTTTTTAGGAAAGTAACCCAATTCATTCTTGTATAATCATCAATGAGTAACATGAAGTACCTTTCTCCCTACGAGCTTTTAGTCCTTGATGCTCCACACAGATCTGTGTGTACAAGTTCCAATGGCTTGGAAATTGTGTTGGTGTGTTTAATTGTCTAATTAAATCATCCAGTGCATTCAATTTTCAACCCAAAGTAACTATTTATTACAAGGTCATTGTGCAATGAATATGCACACAAAGAACTCTCCTAACACTTTCTGGTGAATTAAATATATTAATCCTAACTCTCACACTTTCAACACAATCATTGTGAACAAACCAGATCCTTATATCGACTTAAATTTGTAATCAAGAAAGATGCTTAAAAAGAATCCATAAGAATCAATCCACCTTCTATTGAACGAGTTGATAATTATCCAATCCTTACTGCTAAAACCAAATGGAATCTTAAGGAAAATCACAAAACATGTTGGAAAGCAAGGAACATGTCCGTCAACAAATCCAATAACTTCTTGTAACTGAACGATCCTTTTGCATTTAACTAGAGACACATTCTTGTTGAAATCAACAATATTCTTCTATAAAGGAAGCACACCCTTGCTACAATTAATTAGAACACACTCCTGCAAAATTAAAATTAAAATGATTGTTGAATTTAATTGGAAACACACGCATGCACAGTTGGAATAAATCACTTGCTGAAATAAATTAAGAACACACTCATGCGGAATTGAAATGAACACTTGTTGCAATGAATCATAAACACACTCATACTAAATTGAATTGAGAACACATGAGTAATAAATTAGGTTGTAACAACTATGCTTAAAAAAATCCACTCACACCAATCATTTGCATCAAGATTAAACTAAGGAAAAGTAATGACGAGACAATCTACTTTACACTAATCTATTAATAATACAAAAACAACAACCTTGCTAAAGAGGAGGGCCCTTCTTTCTTAGGAGGGATGGAAAAACTATAGAAACTACAACTTTAATCACTCATGAATTGATACCACAACTTTCCAGATCTATATTATTCAATCAAAAGGTGCTGATAAAATTGTTGTTACTCATTAGTCAGACGATTATTCTCTATTTTCCCAAAACCAGCCTAACTTGGGAGAAAAGATGCTCTAACCTTTTTAAACTTTTTCTTCCTCTTCTAATCTTGGAAAAATTACAATTATGAACTGCCTTGAGAATATTTCGATTCTCAAGTTGTTCGTTGTCATCTTAATTAGGAAAATACAGGAGGATACAAAATATTTCCTGTAACTGATTGCAACTTGCAAAATGACTTTTATGGACATAATTGATTGAACTATCCTATTTATCTGGGCGGACAACCCATGTTTATAACATACAATAGTCACGACTTAATATAGGCCACATCATCAATATAAATCAATCCTTTTCATGTGGGCCCACGGATCAATGGTCTAGTCAGAATCATGTGGTGATCCTCTGGAAGTAAAAACATTTTGAAGTAGCAGTGTTTACGTATCAAATCTTGGAGTAGAAGCATCTCATAGTAGAATACCCTCATAGTATCAAAGCCTTGAAGTATCAATGCCTCAGAGTAGCAGCACCCTGGATTAGCAACACTTTGGAGTAGCAGCACCTCCAAGTAGGAGTGTCTTGGTGTAGTAGTACCTTGGAGTAGCAACATCTTGAAGTAGCAACACCTCGAAGTAGCAACACCTTGGAGTAGCAACTCCTTGGAGTAACATCTAATTATCCTGCAAGATTCTTTATAAATTAATCAATAGTTACCCAACACAGACATCATCCTTCCCTAAATGCAGGAAAATCTTAAAGAATCAACAATCAAATGGACTTAACATACCAATGTCAAAAAGGTAATTCTTGGACTATGATAACTATGGTAAAGGTGAGAATAAGAAAGAAAAGGTACGAGATAAGTAACAAAATGATGGCAAAAAGGGTGTCATTCTCATGACTCAACATATCCCCCCAACGGAAGCAATTGTATGTCCTCATGCATCCCATCAGTCTGAGTCCACAACCTCCTGTTGTATATGAAGTGTAGTAAGGTTGTATGCTCCAGTAGTATCCTCCTTAACGCCCTTGTATCCGTTACTCATCAGGACATCCATCCAATAAAATTTCTCATACTACACTTGATATTGTTGTTGGTATTGTCTTGTAGGGAGCCAAATAAGAGGGAATCTATATCTAAGGTCGATCCTCCTAGATCCACACTTTTTTCATACAGTCCATATAACTATTCACTCTATGTAAAGCATGGTCGAAGTTTGGGTACCCATATGGATCTCGTCTTCTCAACGTCTCATTAAAGGTTTCCCACCTAAGCCAACTGCCATCTAGGGAATATTTCAACTGCATATTGATACATTTGGGGAAGATATCCAAAATAAGTAGTTGAATATCAATCAAAGTAGCATCCCATTCATCTACACTCAAGAACTGATTATGTCCCTTTATTATGTTGGTGGCATGGGTAGGTTCCCCCCTAACCCATAACAACTTCTTAGCCTGAGTTGCCCTGATGGCCTCATGGGTTGACTTCCATTTTTCTTGGTTGTTGATGAATTAGGTGAAATCCCTCAATTGAATATCTCCAACATAATGAGATAAGTTAAATTTTCTCTCCCCAAACAAAACATATCCATGCAAGTAAAGTTCGCATTGCAAGTGTTGGTCTGCAAGACTTCTCTAGAAGAAGGTCTTCAAGAAGGCAATGTTGGTATCAAAACTACAAGTCCTATCTTGTTTTATGGATATCAACTAAAATAGGAGGAATTTCTCCTGTAGAAATAATGGATAGGTAGGGGATGGGATTTTGCAACTTACTAGCTCTTGTTCTAGGTTGCAAACTTTCATATTTGTATATTGCAGGGTTTTGACTTTATCTTCCAGTTATTTCAACTTTTGCCTCATTCCCCTCATATTTTCCTTTCTCTCTTCCTATAATGTTAACTCTTATGCCCATATTTCTCTTAAATTTGGAATAGCCTTTCTATCTTCCTGGGTGGAAATCACCGCTTCTTGGAGTGATGTGGCCAGCTTCTTCCATTTATGAACTTCGACAATCAATATATACGCATTGGGGGCTATTGGTGTACTCTTTTCATTGTCAAATTGGGTGTCCTAATTTCTAGGAATTGTTGGTTCTCGTGTAACAATGGATTTTGTGAAAGGAATCTCCATATTCCCCTGAGAATGATCAGTTGTTTCCCCAATTCTCCATTATTCTTTTTCTTCCTTATTTGCAACACCCCCATTGGTGACAAGGTAAGTCTCTTCCATTACTGCATCTAGGGATGCTATTTCTAATGTGACAGTAGCATCTTGGATGGGTTCCTCTAGATCAGTTTGGGTGGCTTCAACATCCCCTCTATCTTCCTCAATACTTTTGTTTGTGTGTCGACTAAATTAAAATTAAATGGTGGCACACCACTCGATGTGCACCCTACTTGACTAAAAATTTCTCCACGGGATAGACGCAGTTGTGCCTTGCACTTGTCTATCCTTGATGTCATGTCTTCAAGGTCACCTGACTTTTCTAATAGTTGATCAATTTCAGCCAGGATTCCTAAACCTGGAGAATTTTCACCCTCTTGAAAATTTTATTTTAAGACCCTGAGTTTTTATTCAAGTCTGAAGTTCTCTTAATTTAATTGATTTACTTTCTCACGCAAGGATAGATATTTACCTCACTTAGAATCAGTACTTCTTTCCCCTGTCTTTGTTTTCCTCTAAGCAGGGTGTTTCTTAGCAGATTCTTATGGCCACTTAGCATCAATCTGTGGTTGAGTTGGTGCTCCTATTGAAGAAGACCTGGTTCTTCTTACCTTTGTATGCCCCTTGTTTATAGTAGTCTATTCTTCAACATGATCTTGTGGGCACCTAGTGTTGGTCGATGGTTGGGATGGTGTTGTTGTTGAAGAATACCTAACTTTCTTTGGCTTTAATTTTTCCTTCCTTTCAGTAGTTCATTCTCCAGCAGGTTCTTTTGGGCACACAATACTAATCATCAGCTCAAATGATTTGGTTGGTGCTATTGTTGAATAATACCTAGTTCTTCTCTTAGGGGTGTCTTCATTAATCACTCGGGTGATATCCTTTTCCTTTTTTTCTGGTGAGAGTGCTCTTCTATGACCAGACAAGGTTTGTATTCTTCAGCAAGAGGGTTTTCTTCTATGATCTCCACTTTGTTAATATATGGTGTTGGTAAAACATTATGCTCAATGGAGGGATTATCTTGAATTTCATCCCCATCAACCTCTTATTCCTCGCCAGGGTCCTCTTGGTTGATTTATGTGTCTCCTATACTTATTTCTTTTTCTATATCACCTCTTTCATTCTCTGTGTCGGCTTCTCTTTCTTCTTGTTATTTTTTTCCCATGTAAATTCCTTTTCTCCCGTGGTCATGTCATCATAGATCCTCTCTAGATCCCCTTCTTCCCGATTCTTGGAATTTTCATCCTCATGGCTATTGTTTCTATCAATGAATTCAATCTCAGGGTTAGATTTTATTTCTAATTCCTCTTTCTCCATCACTTTCTCTATATCCTCTCTTATTTCTACTTCCAAACCCTCTGTTTTTGTATGACTAATAAGTTCATTCCATCTAGAGTTCTTTTTCCTTAATGCAAGGGTAACCAACAATTTAATCAACCCATGATTTTTAATGCATGTTTGCGGGTGTTTGGAATGACGAACATAGCCCATCATATATTTCAAAGACTCTAACAGAAAGTATGGGATATTAATAAGATGATCGTGATGAAGGTGGGACAGTAGCATAAAATGGTAGTTATAAAAAATTGTAAATATACCTTCGCATGTAATGTATTGTTGGATAAAATATGCTACATATTTCCAAGGAAAAGGGAGAGAGGTTTTTTTTACACCCTTACCCTTGTTTCTAACCTATTCTTCACCTCTCAGAAAATTCATCCTGGCTGTCGGGATGAACGCCTTCGTGATGGACCAAATTAACCCAGTCCTTGGTACCCCTTTTTCTTCTACAACTAATTCCTCTATGAAATCAATGTGCAATCCGCAGATTGATGAACTTGTTCTGTCTAAGTTTTGGGTCAACTACAGGGCGACATCATTGTCAAATCCTTGCAATCTCTCAAACAAATTCACCCACCCCGCATTTTCAAAAATCTGGTAGGCCTCTGCGTATCCCCACAGCTTTAGTTTTAATCTGCGTCAGCATATAAACACGGAAAGGGGGCATCAATGGAATTATTGGCATAAGCTGCATAAGTGGCATATTTGGAATCAGTGGATTATCGCTTCGCTTGTGGCATAAGAAAATCATAGGTCTTTGGCTCTGTATTGGTCTCCCTCCATACCTCCCAATCAAAGCTAGTCCAAGCTACACCCGCACCCAGGCCTCCATCCGACCCTACACGCCTATCCTCATGCTTCACTGCAAAGCTTGACTCGCCTATTCAACCTTTTATCCGAAGCTATACAAGGCTGACCTGCTTGCCTGGATCCCTTTATATGCTGACGCTCAATAATCCGACTGATTCGGGCTCATGAAAAACAATCAAACCCCCCATTGTAGATATATTTGGGTGATACATAGTGGATTTTGATAGGGTGATTTGCAGTTTTGGACATGCAGTTGAACACTGGGAATAGATTTCCAAATTAGGGAAATCAAGGATATGACGATTTACACCGGATTTGTTAATGATAGGGTATAATGGAAGAGTTAATTTATTTATGCCAGGTTGACATGGAATCATGCGGCTCATAATGGCGTGCCCCCCCCCCGACAACTAAAGGTGGAAGTCATCCTCAACTAACATGGTAGGGTTTGATGGTACAAGTGTAATGACACGTTGAAATTTAAAATCATGTGAGTAAGTAGGATAAATACGTACTTGTGGGGGCACTTACCATACATCCCAAGATATAAATTGAGTGTAAATAGTGGTCACTCATGGATAATGATGGGTTTTTTGTTGTGATCACTTTTTCTGAGGTACAAATACAATGGCATCGTACATGAGTTCTAGTGTAATATCTGAGAGTTGTAGCTGAATGTCACATAATTGATCTAATTATAAGAAATGGAAATGTAGTGATAATGAAGTTGAGTCATGGCAAGAAAATAGGTGTCAACAGGTAATAATTCTGGTGTGTGGATAGGTGAGCAGGACAAGTGTCGTCATAAGATGATTTGTATAAATTAGCAATGAGTTACAA
Organism: Picea mariana; assembly: GCA_032191745.1. NCBI lineage: Eukaryota > Viridiplantae > Streptophyta > Pinopsida > Pinales > Pinaceae > Picea > Picea mariana. Next base: position 310,963 of record JASDQU010101769.1, on the reverse strand, counting down.
TGATTGTGGATAGGTGCGGCGAGTAGTAGTGGGTGGTTGTAAGTTGCCTCAAGGAATATTTTTGTTGCAGGATGAGTTGCAGCGAGTTGCAGCAAGGTGCAATGAGTTGCAACAAGAGACAATGAGTTGAAGCAAGAGGCAGTGAGTTGCAGCGAGTTGTGTTAGCACTGAGAGTCACACTTAGAATTTTGTAAGTGCAATCTCAATGCCCATCAAAATATAAATGGATTAAAATGGTTTGAGTAGATGGATCAACAAGATTGAGAAAGAAAGGGAGACGGTATAAAAACGTTTGCAAAGGCATTCCATTGGGCATGGAGTCATAAAATCCTACAGATCAAAGGAAATCAAACTGTATATCAGAAAAAGGGATATATAATGATGATTAGAAGCATAATGAGTATGAAAAAAGGAAGAACATCCATTATACAAATATCCTTTCTACAACAGATAAATATTTTCTTAAACAATGAACAATAATTTAATGGGCAAGCTACATCAAATCCTTTGATGTTCATGAATCCATCAATCAATGGTAGCTATGATCCTCAAAACCTGCAATATATTCTACAAGAAGATAACAAATAAATGGAAAAACACAGAAGACAATATGATAATATCTCTCATGAATCTTTAATGGAAGAAAATGTCATTACAAATAGGCCCTCGGGCTTACAAATGAGCAACTAAAATGGATCCTCTAGCTCTCTCCTCTCTTGGCTCATGAATCCAACCCTTTTCTCATCAAAAACCCTTTCATTTATAGTAAATAATCTCTATATACCCTAAGGAGGTCGAAACCAAGGAGTTACATAGGATCCTCTTCCATTTAGGAGTCTTGTTACAAAAGATTCCAACAAAAGCTTAACAGATTCCTATTTTTTTTTTATTTTGTCTATGATGATAAATGCCTTTTGAAAGAGATCATCTTGATTGATATGGAGATGGAACACATGTCCCTCATGTCCAAAAAACTTTTAGGATACCATTAGAACCTTCCTTGATAGGTGGAAACTTCCAAACAAGGCGAATATCCAACAACTATGCAAAAGAAAGAGTTTGCAACGCACTAGTGTTTTAACTATATCTCTCGAATTACAAATTGGGTCAAGCTAAAATTTGGATAGAAAGTTAATGACATTATCATGATCCTCCAGAAAACATTTCTTAAAAACCCACATCATCGTTTTGGATTTATGATCAAATCTATAAAAGTAGCTTCTACAAGAAATGAGTTGCAGTGAAGTTCGCAACACCTTTCTGCCAGTTCGCAATGCCAAAAGGAAAAAAACATCCAAAACCACTTTCTTGACCTTCAAACATGATGAAAACCCTCATGGAGTACCCGATGTCCCTAAGGTTGTTATGGATGTTTATAAGTCCGAACGTGGGTGCCTGCAACCTATCCAAGCTACAATGCTCCTCCTTAACTAGTTCGCAGCGCCAACTCAAATATAGCATGCACACTTCGAGGAGGCTATTAGTTGATGGTATGACATAATACCTAGAGAAATGGTTAAATCTTGGACTCTGAAAACCATAATCCTCCTTTACATGATCAATCTTATGTGTTAACATATGGCTCCATAGGGGATGGCATGCTCTCTATGAGCTGCCAAGAACATGCAGTTCTAGTGCCTTATCCATTCCATCTCTGTCCACAAAACCTGTATTCCTGAGAGCACCTCCGCTCCTTATTGAAAACTGAAAAATACTCATTGCAAATAAAATGATTACATAGAAAGCTTATTTGTATACATCCCTACACTAATCTATCTAGTTGAGCTTCTTTGATTAATTGAAGTCATACTTCCAATGCATCCAGGTGAGTATCGAACTAATGAAAATAACTCCTTCCATGCAACTGTTCAAAAGTATTTTCAAGTGATATGAATCTTGCAGCAAGAGGTTAGTAAGAAATGGATACTTACAACTATGATATGAAATCATATCAACAACTGGATCATTAGAAACCTTTGAAAAATATAACTCTATGTAAAAATCCATAGGATCATGAAACTTATGAAAAGACATTTCTAGTTGGTTAAGAAAACCATCTTGCTCCTCCATGAAGGTTGATTCATCAATAAAATTATGGTCCTCATATACTTCATAGATACTAATATGTTGTTTGATGTCTTTTGCAAGTGCCGGTAGAGAAATGATAGACATTTCCTCGTTGATCCTTGGAGTTTTCTGCTCATCAATAGGTGATCAAGAGAATTCAAAATGTTGCTGCAATTCTTCCTTATCTTCTTCATTATCATATACTGGTTGGTTTCTAATAATATATGTATGTTCTTTACTAAATATAACCTCTTTATCATTTGAATACTCAAAGGAAACAATTTGATTTTCATGACAACTTAAAACAGTAGATACATTTGATACAATGTCAAAAGTATCTACATCCTGGCTAACACTTTGAAGATCATCATCCTCTTGATCATAATGAAAGTTTCTTCTACTGCAGCATAATCTTTATGACTATTTTATCATTTACTCATCAAATCGAATTCATAACAACATTCTTGATAAAGGAAATCAGCTGCAAATTTCTCTTTGCAAAACAAATGAAATGTAGCATGAAAATGTCTTAGTGAAGTAATACAAGCAACCGGGAGTGATCTACACCAATCACGAGCTGCTCCATCTAAAGAGTATGTAAACAATTTGATAAGGAAATATTCATGTATAACTTTCAACTTAATTATGCACTCGTGAAAATATAGTAAAAACTCAGCTGACATTTCCCAATTTTCCCCTCTAAACCTAGGAAGGAAGCCTTCCCATTCACTTCTATCAGGCACGGGGTTTGAAAAAACATATATATTTGAGAAATCACAAAAGGAATACCTCTGAGCAAGAATATTTTCCATTTCAAACCATTGGATTCACCCATAGATTCATATATGATGAAGTTAGAGTCGCCAGGTAGAAGATTGCAGTCAAGATAGTGTCCTTCTCTTGTCTACCATCAAGAGTTGGATCTGATCATTGTCGTTCTCCCAAGGAATATTTCTTCACTTCCATCCCCGACAACGATGCCAAAAATGTTAGCACTACGAGTCACACATATATTTTTGTAAGTGCAAGCCCAATACCCATCAGAATATAAATGCATTAAAATGGTTTGAGTAGGTGGATCAACAAGATTGAGAAAGAAAGGGAGAGGGTAGAAAAAAATCTATAGAGGAATTCCATTGGGCATGGAGTCATAACATACTGTAGATCAAAGGAAATCAAACTATATATCATAAAAATGGATATATAATGATGAGTAGAAGCACAGTTAGTATGAAAAAAGGAATAACATCCATTATATAGAGATCCTTTCTGCAACAGATAAATATTTTCTTAAACAATGAACAATGATTTAATGGGAAAGCTACAACAGATCCTCTGTTGTTCATGAATCCATCAATCAATGGAAGCTATGATCCTCAAAACCTGCAATATATTCAAGAAATAATATAACAAAGAAATGGAAAAACACATAAGACAATCGGATAACAGCTCTCATGAATCTTTTATGGCAGAAAATGTCATTACAAACAGGCCCTCAAGCTTACAAATGAGTAACTAAAACAACTCCTCCAGCTCTCTCATCTCTTGGCTCATGAATCCAACCCTTTTCTCATCAAAAACTATTTCATTTATAGTTAATAATCTCTATCTACCCTAAGGAGTTCGAAACCAAGGAGTTACATAGGATCCTCCATTTAGGAGTCTTGTTACAAAATATTCCAACAAAAGCCTAAAACATTCCTATTTTGGGGGGATTTTATCTATGATGATAAATGCCTTTTGAAACCGGTCATCCTTATTGATATGGATATGGAACACATGTCCCTCATGTCCAAAATATTCCTAGGATACCATTCGAACCTTCCTTGATAGGTGGAAACCTCCAAACAAGGCGAATATCCAAGAACTATGCAAAACAGAGAGTTTGTAGCGCCAATTTGCAACACACTGACGTTTTAATTATATCTCTTGAATTACAAACTGGGTCAGGTGGAAATTTGGATAGAAAGTCAATGACATAATCATGATCCTCCACAAACAACTTCAAACAAACCCACACCACCATTTTGGATTTATGATCAAATCTGTAAAAGTAGCTGCTATAGGAAATGAGTTCGCAACGAAGTTGATAGTGCCTGTCTTCCAGTTCACAGTGAAAAAAGGAAAAAACATCCAAAACCAATTTCTCAACCTTAAAACACTATGAAAACCCTCATGGAGTACCTGATGGTCCTAATGTTTTTGTGGATGTTTATAATTCCAAACGTGAGTGCCTGCAACCTATCCAAGCTACAACGCTCCTCCTTAACTAGTTCGCAGTGCCAACTCAAATATAGCTTGCACACTTTGAGGAGGCTGTTAGTTGATGGTATGAAATAATCCCTGTAGAAATGGTTCAATTTTAGGCTCTGATAACCATAAATCCTCCTTTACATGATCAATCTTATGTGTTAACAAGTTGCATCAAGGAGTATGCCCATCGCAGGATGAGTTGCGGCGAGTTGCAGCAAGGCAAATGTTCGTTGTAGGATGAGTTGTAGAAAGTTTCAGTGAGTTGCAACAAGAGGTAGTTGGTCGTAGCAAGAGGCACTGAGTTGCAACAAGGCATATGTCCAT
>JASDQU010101769.1:277189-306224 GCA_032191745.1 Picea mariana | reverse complement strand
CAAAAACACAAGTGGATTGAAAAAACTTGGTGCATTAGAGAAAAAAATCTTCTTTAATTTTCTTTCTTCTTCTTTTTTATTTATTTATTTATTTGTATTTTTTTTATGGTGTTGTAAAATGGTGTTCATCTCCAATGATTTTTAACCTCGAATCTGAGCTAACATGAGAAACAAATGATTCTTTAGAAAGTTATTGATGATATAATCAAAGTCGATGATCGTTGGAAAATAAAGAGATGTGTGAGCCATCGATGGTTATGAGTCTGACAATACCATTATCAAAAATGGTATACACTTCATAACGGCCTAACCATCTAGTGCACAACTTCCCCTTGAAATATTTAAACCTAGAATCATATAATAATTCCCAATCACCCTTTCGAAATTCCTTCTTCTTAATAATTTTAGCATTCCACTTGGCGCGTTGTTTCTAGACTAAGCTAGTATGATGTATGGTAGCCAAGTAAATTTCATCTAATTCATTGAGCTGATCTCAACAGTGTTTCTGAGCTGTAGTTAGATCCATATTTACTTATAAAGTTGTTCTTAATGTTTTGATATCGAATTCAATTGGAAATATGGGAATGTTAATATAAACAAGTTCAAATTGGAGAAAATCATGTGGTGTTTCTCCATGTCATTCTGTAAGCCTGGAGGGATTCTTATAATCATTCATCCCAATCACGATGATGACTAGCCATGGCTTTTGTGAGTATTCCTTCAATGAATTTATTTTTTCTTTCCACTTGACCATTTTCTTGTGGATGGTTGGGTGAGGTAACCCTGTGGCGAATACTATACTTCTTGGTAAGTTCTACGATCAACTAGGAAGTCAACTAAGGTCCTCCATATGTTACTATCTCTTTAGGAATTCCAGAATGAACAAATATACTTTCAAACAGAAATTTTGCAACAGCTTTTTTTGTGTCTTTGGTGACTTCCTTGGCCTCTACCCATTTGGTGACATAGTCTGTGCATACCAAGATTTTGACGAGATGGGGGATTGATACGTCCCACAAAGTTGAGATCCCACTTCTCAAAGGGTTCAATCACCAATTCGGGTTTCAGTAGAATTTCGTCTGATCGAGTAGGTTGTCTCATTCCTTGGCAGGGACCACATGCTTGTACATACTTTTTTGCGTCCTAGAATAGGGTAGGCCAATAATAACCCATGTGGAGTGCTTTATGCCCTGTTCTTTTATCATAAAAATTTCCACCACAAGGATCGTCATGGGACGCCTTCACGATGTCATGAATCTCATATTCTTTAATACATCGTTGAAACTCAAGATCAAGACCTGTGTAAAAGAGACAACCATATATCCAAGAAAATTGGGCACTTTGCTAAATAATTTTTCGTCGCTCTCTGGGAGAAAGATGGTGTGGAAATTTTCTTGCAGCAAGATAAGTAGCAATATATGCATACCATGGTGAGTGAGTAGATATTGTGAATAGGTGTCCATTAGGAAAAGAGTCATCAACAAGGGTAGCATCATTGTTATTGGTAATCCTATAGAGGAAATATGCTACGACATTTTCTCTTTCGAGTTTATCCAAAATAGTGATGTCAAATTCTTGTAGTAGCAATAACCACCTAGTAACTCGAGCATTTGTAACATATTTTTTCATCAAATATTTAATGGTTGATTAATTTGTATGGGAAAATACTTGATAACCTGTGATATAGTGCTGGAATTTGTTGATAGCATGTATAACAACAAGGAATTATTTTTTTGTGACCGTATAGTTCATCTTTGTAGGTGTCAAGTTCTTGTTGGTATAATAAATGGTGTGTGTGTTTTGTTCTTCCTCTTATCTGAGTACAACACCAATGGTCATGTATGAGGCATCCGAAGAGATATGGAATGGAAAATTCCAATCATGACCTCATAATATAGGTGCTTCAGCTAAGCATTTTTTCAAATCTATAAGAGCAGTTTGGAATTTATCAGTCCATAAAAATTTTGTATTCTTTGAGAGCAATGCAAATAAGGGAGATGTTATCCCTGAATAATTTTCAATAAATTAACGATAGTAGTCGGTTTTTCCTAGCAAGCTACGCACCTTTTTTTCTCATTTCGAAGTAAGGATCCTTAAAATTACCTCAAATTTTGTTGGGTCCAACTTTATACCTGCAGAAGAGATATAATTCCCGAGTACAAATCCCTCATCCATCATCATATGACCTTTTTCAATGCTTAAGGCAAGGTGAGTTTGTATGTAGTCTTTTAGTACTTTTTCAAGTTTTTCCAAAGCCATGTTGAAAGTCTCACCATATGGTGTGAAATCGTCCATGTAAATCTCAAGAGTGTCGTTAACCAAATCTGAAATGATCCCCAATATGGCTCGCTGAAAGGTAGTGGGTGCATTACAAAGACCAAATGGGAAGAATCGGTAAGAAAATGTGCCCCATGGATAGGTAAACGTAGTTTTGTCCTAATATTTAGGAGAAATCATGATTTGGTTGTATCCACTTAAACCATTAAGAAATGAAAAAAAAATATTGCCAGCCAAGGCATCAAGAACCTGGTCAATAAAAGGTAACTGAAAATTTTCTTTCTGTGTGGATTTATTTGGTTCTCAGTAATCAACACAAATTCTCCATTTGTCATTTTTCTTAGGCACAATGACCAGTGGGGAGACCCACTGACTATCTGATATTGGGTAGATAAAATTAACTATCAACAATTTTTGGAGTTCTTCTTTTACAATCTCTTTTAGGGTTGGGTTCATTTTGTGTTGGGGTTGGTGAACAGGCCGACAATATTATTTTATGTATATATGATGAGTACATAGATCAGGGTGAATACCCTTTATATCCATGTAATCCCATGCGAAGGCTTCCTTATGTTCCTGCAACAATTGAACCAGCCATTTTGTCTACAGGGGAGATAAGTTTGGATTTATATTTAAGGTATTTTTGAGCTCAATCTCTATTGGGATGCTTTTCTAGCTTATTACTGAAGGTATTAATTTTAAAGGAGGATCACCATCAAGGGTTTTTTGGCTAGGTTCTCTCATTATAACATCTAAAAGTTGGTTTTTTGATTGGTTGACTGATGGGGGGTTACTGATAAAACTACTTGCAATTTCATCCTTTGTTTCATCCTTGAAACAGAGGGCCTTACCAAGCGTAAGAATTGGTTGTCAACCACTTTCTTCCAGCTCAAATTCAGCCCACAAAGGGCTCTTAGGATCTTCACTTGGTTTGGTGGAGGGACATAGAGTAAGGTTCTTTGTAGTTTTTTCATAAAAAATTGTCATATCCCCTAACCTACAATTGATAAATGCATCGGTCGTGGCAAACCAAGGTCTTCCTAGGATCAGGGGGTGTCCTCCTAGACAAGTTTTTGTTTGCAGCACTAAGAAGTATATTGGATATTCCTAGGATTCTATAGATAAAAAAATATATTACAGTACCCCTTATAGTTGAATTTTGGATCGATCAACCAACTCCAACACAGTGTGGGTAGGTATTATATTGGTAAGTCCAAATAGCTACGTTGTTTCCTTAGTTATGATGTTTATTGGAGCACCCAAATCGATAAGAGTATTTGGAATGGTCATTCAATCAATCTAGACGATTACTATGGGGTTCCCGATGTAATATCCCCAAGGACAAGCCCTGTTGTAATCATGTTTATGAATTGTAAATCATGTTTTGTAGGTTGGTGAGCCAAGTATTGATAAGTTGGTGGGATTATGTGTTTATTAGGACGGAGATCCTAAGTGTTAAAGGCCAGGAGCCTGTTTTTGTATATGTAATATGTGGAACATTAATAAAGATTAAACATCATTGCGTGCAGACTGACCATGAAGAATGAGTGATGGGGGACTAAGCTTCCATAGGGTGGGTAAGGGAAAAGGGGATGAAAGGATGGAAAGAGGGGCTAAGCATAGGGGATTAAGTCCTTGAGAAAAATATTTTATTATTATTCCAAAGTTGTATGACAAACATGTTTTTATCTTAAGTCCTGGGAGAGGCAATGCATACAGCTCCAGCGTGTGCAAAAGGGAATGCATGCAGTTCCAGGAATACAAGTGTCGATCTGGGTGCATGCAGTTAAAAGCTAAAGTGTCAACTAAGTTGGAAGTTCATCCTCCATTATGTCATCGGCTATCTGAACCATTTGAGTCTGGGTTTGTTCTGCCAGTTTTCCCGATCCTTTGTCCAAACTGTGAGACCTCTTTGAACGACCTCTTCTTAATTTTCTTGTCACGCATTCCTAAAAATGAGAACCGAGAAGCCGACCGGGTATTCCTATGAATCCTGTGACCTCTTTATTTGAACCTTGCAATAATCACGCACACACCTGAGACCTGAAATCCACAAACCGTTTTGTGTCTTCTGAGGAACCCAACACCTAAGTAAGCACCTGAGTGTGTTGTGTTTAGCATGGGTTTTTTCCATTTTCAGTCCTATGCCCATTTTCTATTATGGTCGTCATCCCTGTGTGAATGAGTGTTGAACCATGGTTTTTTTCCTCACCTGGCTGGAGCTAAGTCGAGGAGTGTGATGAAGAAATAGGTTGTTAGGCCCGTGGAAGAAGAGGCAGGTTGTCGGGCCTATGATAAGCTCTCTCTAGGTGAGAGAGTCTATTGGGAAGTGGTTTTCTCCCAGAGAGAGTCCAACACTAGCTACAGAGCTCTGAGAATTCCTTATTCAGCCTATGGCCAAGACCCAGAGAGGGAGGTGAAGCACCGATGGACTGTGCTTGTGAAGGTGTATACTCTCGGGTGGGACAGGCATGTGGGGAATGAGAGTCAGTGAGTAGTGGGCATAAGAAGGCTCCTGGAGAGAATCCTTCTGGTTGCTTTGTGCAGTTTTCCTATAACCTTAGCCTAGTCTAGGATTCCCTTGCCTTGGGTGGAGCTTAGTCCCAACTCAGGGGTGACCCACTACTGAGCAAGATGAGCAGCATGGTCTAAGGCTGGGAGGTTCGTGGAATGTATTCACGTGGTTGGTGGAGTTACTACAGTTTATAAGATAAGTATCATTATGTATTTTAATTTCAACTAAAATGCATGTCTGTGATGCTTGTAATATTATCATGAATTCCATTGCAATGATATTTACTATTAATTCCATTATTTCTGAATGTTAGCAGTAACTATGTGTTTACTCTGTGTTAAGTCATTTAACTTCATTTAATATGCATGTTATATATATAAGTATGAGAATGTTTCCATGTAGTAGTGTTGCTCGACAGTGGGGTTGATGGTCAGGGACGTTACAATATGGTATCAGACCTATAGTTTCAACGTTGAGCCTAGATGGGTCAGATAAATGGTCTTTGGACCCAAGGTTTCGAGTGGAAATGGTGTTCGGATGGAACCGATTTCGAACCTTAGAATGTTTATGAGTGCCAACAGGTTACTTGGCCATGTTACGAAGCTCAGGAGGGGTAGCAGTGGAATAAAACCATAGTCGGTGTGGTATTTGACCACGGAGAGAGAGAGCTCAACACTTGGGGTGTTGGAGCCATAAGATCTGTTTAGGAAAAAGGAGAGTCCTTTACGATTGTTAGATATGAATAAGGTGTAGGAAGGTTATCCTGGAATCCTTTCGGAGTTCAGCAATTGGGAGAAGTGGAATGCACTGAGGCACAGACTCCCAAAGTCCTGAAGTAGATCACAACCATCTGATTGTGAAGGACACTCGTTGGTAGATCGTGAACTCTGGGAGAAAGTCCTCTGGGAAAAGCGAGCGTAGAGGAGTTGAAACTGCGAAGCCCGAAGAGCTCAAGTGGTGAGTCATGATACCGTCACCTGGAGGTGACATGGACACATGGGTTGTGTGCCAAGTGAAAGTGGATTCCGAACCGTGGAATATTGAAATGGAATTTGGAACGCGACGAGTGTCACCCATTTGAATGGGCCACGTATCAGTCGCTAGTATTCTTCCATGTGGCATCCTGTATGAGTAGGGTTAGTAGGGCCGAGGTTATGTAACGTATTTAAATGTCGGAGGAACCACAGTGGCGTTGATCACAATTCATCAATATCAATGGCCAGAAGGCATTGCGGGGACCCAAGTTGCACAGAAGCTAATTCTCCAAGGCGGTCCCGTAATCCAAACCACCGTTTCACTGAGGGGTTACGTTTCAGTGTCAAGAGAATTGCGGGATGAAAGGAGGATTACTCCAAATCACCGTTTCATGCCCCAACAATTGGGAAAACATTAAGTGATGTAACATAATAACATCACCTAAGGTGACGTCGGAGTGGTCGGAGATTAATGGTTTGGGGTGTGTTGTTGTGAAATATTCCGAAGTCTCGAAACTCATATGCATGAGGTTCCATAGCGAGTGTCAATCATTGGATGTTGGGTAGACATGAACCAATGATCTACCCTACTGCGTGATTTCGGTAACTCAAAATTATGAGTGATTATCGTATTGCGCTTTGAAAATTTCCGAGGCTGGAGGCCCGAGTACGTGCTTATTGATCTAGCACTTGGTCACGGACCATGGTCATGTGGGTTGGGGACTCAGAGAAAGGGGCTAGTTCCCAAAAAATTAGAATAGAATAGCTCCAAAAGAAGAAATCTGTGGGGATTGTTGATTGAACAAGAATCACTGAGAATGAAAACTGAACGTTTTCTTCCATCATATTTTTTTATGAATGTTGTGGGATTGCTTAAGGAATAATGGCCTGACAAATTCTAGTTGTTTTCACATTATGTTTTCAAAAGTTTAACGAGTGCCAGAACCAAGTAGAATTGCCACTGAGTGAAAAATAAATGGAAGAGGCACAGACTGCTTCCAGTTCCGAGGATGAAGCAAAAGGAATGGATGTCCATCTAGGAGTTGAAGGATCGAACTCCAATGGACATGGAGAAGAGTTAGATAAGTAAGGGAATATGATGAAAATCATTGAACGATTGTAGAAAGATGCCTATACTCACCAAGAAGATAGCAGAAAGATCATGAAATCTAAGGAACAACAGGGAGAATTCAACTTAAAGTTGATGAATATTTTGGAAAGGATAGAAAAAAAATTGGATAAGGAGAGTGACTCAAGAAAAACAAGGAGTCACAGGATCCCTGAGAAGAAAATAAGTTCAAGAAGTGTTAGCAAGCATCGTCGTCACTCCCCGAAACACTCCAATAAGGAGGCAAGCAATAGTTCAAGCCCATCTCCTACCAGAAATCACATGAGATATGGAGTGGATGAACTGAAGGGATAAATGAACAAGATTAAGACTCCTACATTTGATGGAGAACATAAGAAGGAGGAAGATGTCGAAACATGGTTTCTTGGCATGAGGAAATATTTCCAACTACAGAATTATTCCTCTCATGATGAAGGAAGAATTGTGATGTATCAACTGAAAGGAAAAGCATCCATGTGGTGGGATCATATTGTGCAGGTGCAACACATTAGAGAGAAAGATATCACTTGGAAAGAATTCAAGAGGTATTTCAAAAATAAATACTTGACTAAAAGATACTATGATAGAAAGATGAAAGAGTTCTTTGAACTCAAGCTAGGTAACATGACCATTGATGACTACGAATGAAGATTTTTGGAATTGTTGAAGTATGTTTCGTTCATTAAAGATGAGACTGTCAAGATTCAGAGGTCTCTGAGTGGATTTCCACCTTCCATCGGTGACAAGATCTAGTATGATGACCCTAAGACTATGGAATAAATGATAAGGAGAGTGAAATGCTTATATGAGAGGAAAAGAGAAAAGCCTACTTTCCAGAAGACTTGGGAAGACAAGAAGAAATTGCATATGGATCTGAGGAAGAAGAGAAATAAGCCACCCTTTTTAAGAAACATTCCTCAAGGATAGCCATCATTTAGAGAGTCGAGAATGGCTGACATAGGGGAACAAAGGCCAAGACAGATGCCCATTCAGTGTTGGGGCTGTCAGGGAAACCACAAGTATAGAGATTATCCCCACAAAAATGGAAAAGTGAGAGTTGTCCATAATGTTCACCAAGTTGAAACAATGGAGGACATGGGCAGTAGAATGCCAAGGATCTACGTAGCCCTGGACAACAAGCAAGATAAATATTAGTCGCACATGATTGAAGTGGAAGGTATGATCAACAACCATGCCTTTACTATTTTAATTGATTTAGGGGCTAGCCATAGTTATATAGATCCTAGAGTGGTGGAAAGTTTGCAATTGTCGAGAAGAAAACATGAAAAGTCTTGGTTAGTGTAGCTGTCTACAGGAACCAAGAGGAAAGTCACTGAGTTAGTTAAGTCTTGTCCAGTGGACATGAATGGAATGAGCACAAAGGATGAATTGAACATTCTACCTTTAGGTTCTTATGACTGTCTAATTGGGATGGAATGGTTGGACCAACACCATGCCATCTTGGACTGTCGTAAAAAGGCATTCACTTTCCTGGATGAGGAAGGAAATCGGAAAACAGTCCAAGGAGATAGTCGTTGGATCTGGATCGGGGAAGACCATTGGATCCACACGTGGGATCGTGGATTGGAGCCTCGAGAAAAAAAGGCTTGAGAGTTTGGTCATGGGGATTGCGAGGTCGCGGGGAGCGAGATTCCGACCGTTGGAGGACAGGTGGCAATAACAAAGCAGCGAAGTGGAATACAGGTGGCATAAATCCCTCGGGATCTCGCCGCGAGAAGCCCCGAAGTATTGGGGTTAGGATTTGTGAGTTGCGAGGTTCGAAGTCTCGGCGAGACAAAGGGCCGTTGAAAAGTCAACTCTTGTGCGCCTCAGCACTTCGGCACATTGGGTGTCGAGAGTTGGAAAATCAAGGGTTTGAAATAGTGAGTCGTGAGGCTGCAAGGGAGGTAAGGCCATGGACATGGGAGTAGTGTTCATATGGTGGAAGCTTAGCCAGGAGGGCTAGCGCATAGGAGCCGAGAGCTCATCGGTAATTCAGGGATTGGGTATTAGAACAGAGATTCCATTTGGGAATCTAAAGGGCCAATTCGGCTCAAGAGAGAAAAAGGGGATTTGAGAACGATCCTGTGAGCAGGAGGGCATGACGGGGGTACGGTCACGTCACGTCTGTGTCAAGTGGTATCAGAGCTAGTTCTTGTCTATATATTTCAGGCAGGAAGAGGCAGAGAGGGAGCACTCTGATACACACATCGAGTGGTATCAAAGTGAGGAAGGAAAGTACTCTGATACACGTCAGGTGGTATCAGAGCGGGAATCTGTTTGTATATTGCAGACAGAGGAGCAGGAAGAAGACAGAGCGCTGGAGGACTCTGTGTTAACTGTTTGCAGGAGGACAGCAGTCGAGAATGCAGTCATTGGGACTGTAGGATGAAGTTGAACACTCAGGATTGCAGGAGTGACAGCAACAGATCTGTCAAGGAGGCAGACAGGGACAGCAAGATGACTACTGAAGGCCATAGAAAGAAGAGCAAGGCAGAAAAGCTTTCTGAATGGGATGAAGAAGAGAATAGAAAGCTCTATGAATTAAAAGCATACATAGAGAAGCTAGAACTGCAGATGAGGCAGGAAAGGAAAGCCAAGATGAGATGGGTATATGAATGGCCCATGCAGAAGCCGAAGGTGAAATGGCCAGTCAGGGAGCTGATGGTCAAAAGACAATAGAGGTTGTTGAAGAGATGGTTGAGGTATGCTGAAAACCTCAAGGCCACAGAGGAGAAGATGATTTGTCATTGTTGGCCAGAGACTGGAAAGGGTCTCGATGATGATGAAGAATTTGAATTGGGATCGTCTGACAATCTCAAGCACTGCCAAGAGGGCAAAGAAGAAGAAATTCCAGATTGCCAAGAGGGCAACAGATTGAGATCAGTTGAGAATCTCATAGACTGTCAGAGGGACAGCAAAGGAATTTCACATTGCCGGTTGGGCAATGATCAGAGATTGTTGAGGGATCTCGAAGATTGCCAGGAGGGCAGCGGAAGCATATTGAACTGCCAAGTGGACAAAAATGAAGACTTGGGACCATATGGAGGTCTCATGGAGAGTTTAATTCAGCAAGGAGTGTTGATGAAGATGGGATCGGTTGATCTCATAGTCTGCCAGGAGAGCAGCAGAAACATTCCATATTGTCAGGTGGGCAGGGATGAGCAGATGAGACTATCTGTGGGTCTCATAAACTCAAAGGTGAATTTGTATCAGCCTGAGGAGCTGACAAAGCGGGTGAGACTATCTGAGGGTCTCATAAATTCAAGGATGAATTTAAATCAGCAGATGCAGCTGACAGAGGAGGAACATCAGGATGGTATTATGATGATAGGGGGAATACAAGTATTCCTACCATTTGCCCAGGAGGAGGCAAAGATTTGTGTCTCAGATGGTGCAACAGAAGAACAGCCAAAGCTGACGATGACTGTCAGAAAAGAGGAAGAGTTGGAGCAGACTTTGAAATCTTCCCAAGAGGACAAAGAAGAGGGTGAGCATTCCAAGGAATGGCTCAATGCATTCAGCATCGAAACTGTAGATGAAGATGAGCATTCGAAGGAATGTCTCAACATGTTCAGCAAGGAAGATGACAGAGTTGTAGCATTGAAGCTGACAGCAAGAGAAGCAGATGAAGAAGAAGATGAGCATTCTGAGGAATGGCTAAATGATTTCAGCCAGGAAGCTGAAAAGAAACAAGCTGTAGCACTGAAGCTAGCAACAAAAGAAGCCAAGGAGCAGGCAGGTAAAATTATCACTCCATGGGAGATGGAGCTGGAGATGCTGGAGGATTGGTTGAACAATACAGAACCAATAAGAGAACTGGAAAAATTTGAGCTGTCAGAGAAGAAGATGACTGAGCAGCAGGTCAGTCAAGAAGAGACTGCAGAGTTGAAGTCTGCAGCAGAGTGGCAACTTGAGGCCACAGATGAAGATGGAGATAAAGATGAAGATGAAGAAGATGGCATGGGAGATCATAGCGATCTTCTCGATGGCCAAAAATTTTTGCAGCTGAGGAGACTGCAAGAACATGACCAGCCAAGGGAACAGCTGGATGAGGTGATCGAAGAGATCAGAAGGCTGATGTTGGGGTCAGCAGACACTGCCATCAAGGAGTAGTGGGGCAGAAGGAACGCAGCAGCGACAGCAGCAGCAGCAGCGCAACAGAAGCAGCAGCAGCAGCAGAATGGATCAGATGGGAAGCTCCAAAGACTAATTTGGGATCCAGGAGGATTTCCAACCCCTTACAGGGGAAGCTCATGAGAAGGAGCTCATGATTTTTGTAGCTGTGGAGTATGATGCAGGAGCATCGCATCCACGCCAGCCAGCTAGCCAGCAGCCACGCCAGCGAATTCAAATCGCACGCTAAAAGAGAGGTGCAGTCCTCATTTAAATTTGAAATGAATGTAATTAAATGTCTTAGGCTGGTGAGCCATGAAAGCTGTGCCTTTGAGCAGGCGTTAGATAGGATAGGCTTTAATGCCAAGAATGGTTGAGATCTAGATCCGATCCTGGACTAGACAGCCATTGAATGTAATTTATTAGAGTAGGTGAACCTGGAGGAATGGGCCCCTCAGGTAAAAAGAGATTTCTAGATCTCATTTTGAGTAGTAGAGAGGGGTCGAGTCAAGGATGGTTGTAGGGGAGAGCCGAGGAGAGCTCAGGAACACCATTTGTAAATTCAGGCATTTGCCATTTTTAATACAGAAGCAGTTTTTCCTGCATGTGTTATGTCTTATATGCATGTCTGTGAGTGTTCATCATATGTTGTGAATGTATGTGTTATGTGGGTGCATTCTACAGGAGTTCATTTGATTTCAGGTTGAAGGTTTTTGAGGCTTCATACCTTGAGGGTATGACAGGACACTGAGGGCTCTGAGAGCCGGTGCACTGCGGATGCACTTCTGAACTCTGAGGAGTCAGACAAGGACGTGCTGAGGTACAGAACTGAAGTCAACAACTCAGAAAGAAGACCTGTGAGGTTGTTGAACACCTCAAGAGGCAAGGCTGTATAGCTTAGACACAGTTGCAAACAGAACTTTGTTGTAAGTCCTGTAGAGCTCTGCCAAGTGGGCATTGAGCATGTGTGTGCAAGGAGTGCACAGAGGAAGGAACTCTGCTATGAGTTCAAAGAAGAGACATAATCACTAAGGATTCTGTAGGACTCTGCCAAGTGGGCAGTGAGCATACGCACGGGTTGCCTTGGAGAAGAAATCTGCTAAGAGTTTGAAGAAAGACCAGAATCACTGAGGATTCTCAGAAGCTCTGTGAGGAGGGCATTGAGTAGGTGAAAAGGTGCATAGAGGGAACCCAGAACTGTTGAACGTTCTGTGGGAGAGATACTCCACCAGGGGGGCATCGAGGAAGTGCGCAGGCAAGCACAGAAGAGAACAGAGAGCTCTTTGAGTTCTGCCAATTGGAGGAAGAGTCCGCTGAGGGACCTTTACTAGGTTACTGAATACCTAGAAGGCTCAACAAGGAGGGTGTTTGAGCAAACAGATATCCAGGAAGGCACTTTATTCTCCGTCTGTGGGAGAAGGAAGGAATATAAAATCCCCTAAGGGGTCTGAGTGGTTGCAGAAGCTCAGAAGAGATAGCACGTTGTATGTGCGTGAAGACTCTGCAGGAGAGCAGACGTCAGAATCCTTTAAGGGTTCGAGGAGAAGAAGCTCAGGAGAGACAGCATGGTATATGCGCGAAGACTCTACAGGAGGTAGAGGTAAAATCTCCAAAGATTTGAGGAGAAGATCAGGAGGAGCAACGACAGCCATTCGATCGCAGAAAATAACAAATCTAAACCGTTGAAGATTCACGTCCAGGGGAGCTCAGG
This sequence comes from Picea mariana, assembly GCA_032191745.1. Taxonomy (NCBI): domain Eukaryota; kingdom Viridiplantae; phylum Streptophyta; class Pinopsida; order Pinales; family Pinaceae; genus Picea; species Picea mariana. The sequence goes on along the minus strand of JASDQU010101769.1, from coordinate 293,523 downwards.
AGAAAAGCACAGGAGAGGAAAGACCGACAGCCGTCGGATCCCGTATAGAAATCCTGTCAGCCGTTCGATCATGAGAAGCTGCCCAGAGGATTACGCGCAGGAGCAGGTGCGCAGGAAGCTCAGGAGGAGTAAAATCGACCATTGGATTAGCCAATAGGATCTGGGCCGTTCGTTCTGAAGCAGACGCGTGTCACGAGATTTCCCACATCGGGGACTCGGGCATCGGAAGTTGGAAGAGGAATTCATTCGACTTCACGAATAGTGAAGTGATGAGAAGATCGTGGCCATCCATCTAGGAAGGACAGGTGTCAGAGATCGGAGATCTCGCGAACTCGGAGCTCGTGAGTGGAAGAGCCGAGGATTTGGTGTTAAAAGTCGCGAGGTGCAAGGCCATGAAGCGATGAAGTGGCGAGAAGACAGGAGCCGTCCATCTGGAGAGGACAGGTGGCAGAGATCTAGATGATCTCGCGAACTTGGGAGTTCGCAGAGTGAAGGCCCAAGTGTTGGGTGTCCAAAGTCACGAGGACACGAGGTGTGAGAAGATTAGAGTCGTCCGTTGGCAGAGGGCACATGGTAGATATCGAGAGATCTCGCGAACTTGGGGGTTCGCAGAGTGAACGCCCAAGTGGTTGGTGTTAAAAGTCGTGAGGCACGAGGACACGAGGTGGTGAAGAAGCGAGGAGATCTAGATCGCCCAATTGAGAGGACACGCGGCAGAGATCGAGAGGTCTCACGAACTCGGGGGTTCGCGGCTTGAAGGCCCAAGTGTTGGGTGTCCCAAAGTCGCGAAGACGCGAGGGGATAGAAAGAGATAGTCGTTGGATCTGGATCAGGGAAGACCATTGGATCCACACGTGGGATCGTGGATTGGAGCCTCGGGAAAAAAAGGCTCGAGAGTTTGGTCATGGGGATTGCGAGGTCGCGGGGAGCGAGATTTCGACCGTTGGAGGACAGGTGGCCATAACAAAGCAGTGAAGTGGAATACAGGTGGCATAAATCCCTCGGGATCTCGCCGCGAGAAGTCCCGAAGTATTGGGGTTAGGATTCACGAGTTGCGAGGTCTGAAGTCTCGGCGAGACAAAGGGCCGTTGAAAATTCAACTCTCGTGTGCCTTGACACTTCGGCACATCGGGTGTCAAGAGTTGGAAAATCAAGGGTTTGAAATAGCGAGTCACGAGGCCGCGAGGGAGGTAAGGCCACGGACACGAGAGTAGTGGTAATATGGTGGAAGCTTAGCCAGGAGGGCTAGTGCATAGGAGCCGAGAGCTCATCGGTAATTCAAGGATCGGGTATTAGAATAGAGATTCCATTTGGGAATCTAAAGGGCCAATTTGGCTCAAGAGAGAAAAAGGGGATTTGAGAACGATCCTGTGAGCAGGAGGGCGTGACGGGGGTACGGTCGCGTTATGTCTGCATCAATAGACCTCAGATCAGGATATCACCAGGTAAGGATAAAGGATGAAGACATCAGCAAGACTGCCTTTCAAACAAGGTATGGTCATTACAAGTTCATAGTGGTGTTGTTTGGGTTGTTGAACGCACCCGTTGTTTTTATGTGCTTGATGAATGGTGTATTCAAAGACTATATTGATAAGTTCGTCATAGTATTTTTGGATGACATCTTGGTGTATTCCAAGTCAGAGGAAGAGAATGAACAACATCTGAGGATGGTGTTGCAGGTGCTAAGAGAGCACCAACTGTATGCCAAGTTGAGCAAGTGCTCGTTTTATCAGGAGAAGATCCATTACTTGGGGCATATTATTTTGAAGGATGGGATAGTTGTAGATCCTGAGAAGATTGAGGCCATCAGATAATTGTCAGCACTAAATAACGTGACAAAAGTCAGATCCTTTATGGGTCTAGTTGGTTATTACAGAAGGTTTATTGCAGGTTTCTCGAGGATATCTCACCCTATCACTTCCTTGCAAAGGAAAGAAAAGAAATTTCAATGGACAGAGGAATGTGAGAGAAGCTTCCAGCAATTGAAGCAATTGTTAACTAGTTCTCCAATCCTGAGGATTGTAGACCCAAATGAAGATTTAGTGGTGTGCACAGATGCATGCAAAGATGGATTGGGAGGAGTTCTCAGTCAGAATGGATTCGTAATCTATTATGAATCCAGAAAGTTGAAAGAGCACGACAGGAACTATGCAACTCATGATTTGGAGTTGGCAGCCATAGTACACACTCTAAAGAAGTGGAGGCATTACCTCATGGGAAGGAGGTTCGAACTAAGGACAGACCATAATGGTCTGAAGTATTTGTTTGATCGTCCAACCTTGAACGCTAGACAGAGTAGGTGGTTGGAATTTCTCTGTGAGTACGATTTTGACATCAAGCATATCAAAGGGAAGGAGAATAAATTGGCTGATGCACTCAGCAGGAGAGTACACGAATTACATGCTACAAGCATTAGCATGTACTGAACTGATATTAAAGGCATAATTTCGGAGGCTGTAAATACAGATTTGCAGTACAAGGATTTGGTAGCAAAGCTACAATAAGGTGAGATGCCACAGAAAGTGGAAAATTATAAATTGGAAACTGATGGAATAATTATGTACAAGAACATAATTTATGTACCTAATGTCCAGGATTTTAAACTTGCAATTTTGAATTAAATGCACAATGTGCCTTATGTTGGGCACCTTGTATATCAGAGAAAATTGTGGCAGCAGCCAAGAGACATTACTTTTGGCCAGGTATGAAGAAAGAGATTGAAAAATACATCGCCAGCTGTATGGAGTGCCAGAAGGTTAAATTTGAGCACAGACACTGAGCAAGGTTGCTATAGCCTTTACCCATTCCTGAGTGGAAGTGGGAAGTAGTGACAATGGATTTCATCACAGGATTGCCCAGAACTGGCAAGCAGCATGATTCAATCATGGTAGTGGTCAGGGATGATTTTAAGGATGGAAATTTATTTTAAAATGTAGAGACCTTGGCGAATCTTAGTAATCCTTCATATGCCAACTATAAATGTTTGGCGATTTGTTTGTAAAAAAATCAAATTTCTAAGGATTTTATATAGTTTGTATAATATTTTGGTGATTTTAAAGGTAAAATAATTTTATCCTATAGAATTTGGGCAAATCATTTTTAGAATAACGAATCGTTTTTTGGGAAAAACCTTGGAAAATTAGCCCATGAGATAAATTTAGCCCCTAAAATCATCCCTGGCGGACAAGTTTATGAAAGCTGCCCATTTTATTATGTTAAAGACTTCTCACAAGGAAACGAACGTTGCTAATATCTTTACGAGGGAAATAACACAATTGCATAGAATTGCCAAGACAATTGTGTCTGACAGAGACCCAAAATTTACCTCAACTTTCTAGAAAGGGTTATTCAAGGGGTTCGGAATGAATCTGAACTTCAGTACAGCCTATCATCCTAAGTTGGATGGGCAGACAGAGTGTGTGAATCGAGTAATAGAAGACATATTGAGGATGTATGTGATGGATAAACCATCAAAATGGTAAGACTACCTACATTTAGTAGAATTCGCTTGCAATAATGGGTATCAAGCATCGTTGAATATGAGCCCATTTGAAGCACTTTATGGAATAAAGTGCAATACTCCAATAAACTAGGATACTCCAGCTGATAGGGCAATAGTTGGGCCAGAGTTTCTCAAGCAAATGGAAGAAAAAATGCTAAAAATTAAGCATAATTTGATAGCTGCCCAAGACAGGAAAAAATGTTATGCTGATAAAAATAGAACCCACGGAGAGTTTAAAGTGGGAGAGCATGTTTTCCTAAGAGTGAAAGCATATATAATTTCCCTGAAGCTGGGAAACTGCACCAAGTTGGCAGCCAGATTTTTTGGGCCATTTGAAATCCTAGAAAGGATTGGGCCAATTGCATATATGCTTGCATTACCTGCATCCATGACTGTACATAATGTGTTTCATGTTTCATTGCTTAATAAATATATACATGATGCTAATCATGTAATTTATTGGAATGTGATTCAGGTGGAGCACGAAGGTGTCCTACAAGTGCATCCTTTGCACATATTGGACCGGAAAAGAAAACATCTATGGAATCGATCCATAGGGTTTGTAAAGGTCCAGTGGACCTGGTACAATCCTGAGGACGTGACTTGGGAACATGAAGATGCTATGCGAGAAGAATATCTGCATCTTTTTAAAAATTTTGAAAATCTTGTTGATGTTGTGTGAAAGTTGCACTAAGGACGGTGCAAAAATAAGGGGAGGGGATTGTAATATCCCCAATGACGAGCCCTGTTGTAATCATGTTTATGAATTGTAAATCATGTTTTGTAGGCTGGTGAGCCAAGTATTGATAAGCTGGCGAGCTTATGTGTTTATTAGGACAAAGAGCCTAAGTGTTAAAGGCCAGGAGCCTGTTTTTGTATATGTAATATGTGGAACATTAATAAAAATTAAATATCACTACATGCAGACTGACCACGAAGAGAGAGTGATGGGGGACTAAGCTTCCACAGGGTGGGTAAGGGAAAAGGGGATAAAAGGTTGGAAAGAGGGGCTAATATTAGGGGCTTAAGTCCTTGAGAATAATATTTTATTATTATTCCAAAGCTGTGTGACAAACATGTTTTTATCCTAAGTCCTGGGAGAGGCAACACATGTAGCTCCAACGTGTGCAAAAGGGAACGCATGCAGCTCCACGAAGACAAGTGTCGACCTGAGCACATGCGGTTAAAATCTAAAGTGTCAGCTCAGTTGGGGGTTCGTCCTCCATTCTGTCATCGATTGTCTGAACCATTTGAGTCTGGGTTTGTTCTGCCAGTTTTCCCGATCCTCCATCCAAAGTGTGAGACCTCTTTGAACGACATCTTCTTAATTTTCTTATCATGCATTCCTGAAAATGAGAATCGGTAAGTTGATCGGGTATTCCTGTGAATCTCGTGACCTCTGTATTTGACCCTTGTAATAATCATGCACGCACCTGAGACTCGGAATCCGCGAACCGTTTTGTGTCTTCTGAGGAACCCGACACCTGAGTAATCACATGAGTGTGATGTGTTTAACATGGGTTGTTGCCATTTTTTGGCCTATGCCCATTTTCTGTTGTGGTCATCATCCCTATGTGAATGAGTGTTGAACCGTGGTTGTTTTCCTCACCTGGATGGAGCTTTGTCGAGGAGTGTGCTAAAGAAGCGGGTTGTTAGGCCTGTGGAAGAAGAGGCAGGTTGCCAGGCCTATGAGAAGCTCTCTCTAGGTGAGAGAGTCTGTTGGGAAGTGGTTTTCTTCTAGAGAGATTCCAACACCAGCTACAGAGCTCTAAGAATTCCTTATCCAGCATGTGGTCGAGACCCAGAGAGGGAGGTGAATCATCGATGGAATGTGCTTGTGAAGGTGTATACTCTTGGGTAGAACAGGCATGTGAGGAATGAGAGTCCATGATTAGTGGGCATAAGAAGGCTCCTGGAGAGAATCCTTTTGGTTTCTCTGTACAAATTTCCTATAACCTCAGCCTAGTCTAGGATTCCCTTGCCTTGGGTGGAGCTTAGTACCATCTCGGGGGTGACCCACTGTTGAGCATGATGAGCAACGTGGTCTAAGGCTAGGAGGTTCATGGAAGGTATGCACGTGGTTGGTGGATTTACTACAATTTCTAAGATAAGTATCATTATGTATTTTAATTTCAACTAAAATGCATGTCTGTGATGCTTGTAATATTATCATGAATTCTATTGCAATGATATTTACTCTTAATTCCATTATTTCTGAATGCTAGCAGTAATTATGTGTTTACTCTATGTTAAGTCATTTAACTTCATTTAATATGCATGTTATATATATATGAGAATGTTTCCACGTAGTAGCATTGACCGATAGTGAGGTTGATGGTTGGGGACGTTACACCCGAGGTCATCATATTTGATAGGTGTTGTTTTTCCCAACATCAGTTTTGATCATTTTCCCAAAACTTGAATTGTGGAGGGATCCCTAGGATTCCTACTAGGATTTTAGATGCACAATTCCCTCACTATTTTGGCATAAATTGGGACATCTTCGATAGCTTGCAACAGAGGAATTTTAAAACACAAGTTTTATAGTTCTCCAAGGAAGTTGAAATCAAGTTGGGGAATACACTTAGGCATAACTAACCTTTCCAGGTATGGAGGAGTTTCAACAGAAGTAGTAGTCTGAGTTTTAACCTGTTTCCTAGGAGTTACAACAAAGGTAGAAATATCATTCTGAATTTCATCTTGTCATTCTAGAGTTTTTATGTGTTCTTCAAATTGTTTGCAACGTGGGGCTATTTCACATTGTGAATCTGTTTCAACATGCTTTGTAATTAAAGATGAGGATTGTTGATTTATTATTCTCCCTACTCTAGTTGTACTTCATTGCATTCAACAAAGGTGATGCAATATGTGGGGAAAATGGACGGCTTGTTGGATGGTTTTATTATTCGGGTTCAGGTTAGACTGAACAAGTAGTTGGGTTCATGGTGGAGGGTTACTTGGTAGTGCATTGGGTGGAAAGGGTAATGGTTTTTGTTGTATAGGAAAAGGTTTTTGTTGTACAAATGGTTGATATTGGACTAGGAATTTCCCCCCCTAGAAAAGGAGAATTTATCCATCCCTAAGACCATGGAATTGTTTGATTTAGATATGGAATCCAAGGTGTGGGATACTGCATTTTTGGTGGGTTGGGGAATTTCCATGGGGTTGAGGGGTATTAGATTTGATGTGCGGTTTGACTATTATACACATGATTCCAATTATTGAAAGGAAAGGATGGGTCTCAAGGAATACCTAGTAGATGAGCTTTCCATGGTTTCTTGGAGATGAAATATGATTGCTCCATCTCTCCATTTGAACCCTTAAATATTACTTTCAATCATGGCAATGATGGACAAAGTTTTTTGGGTGGTCTAGTTCACAGATACTGCATATTTCTATGCTTTCAAGTGGGAATTCCCTACGAGGATATTTTTCCTTGCATTTAGGACAAATACTGTCAATTCCTTCTCTACTTCAACCTATTTTTCCTTTACCTGCAAAACATCCAACTCTGCAATTAAAGAGCTAAGGATATCGGTCTTAAATTTCTCAAATAAATTATCGATTTCTGCTTGTCACTCCACCATTGACATATTTTGGTATTCTTGAAGTAGTATCTCATGCATGGGTTATGTTTCTTGATGACCCTCTTGATCTCCTTGGGCATAAATCAATAATTTCCTCAAGTGGTTCCTTTGATATATCTCCCTTCCCCATTAGGTTCAACATATCCAAACAGTCATCCCTCATACCTTGAATCATAATTGTCTTTAAAATGTCCTTATCCAAATCATTATGTTTCGATCTCTATAAAATATATTTGAGGCATTCCTCATAATCCTCCAGTATCTCTTCCTCCTTCTGAGACATTTTGAAAAGTTCCTCCCTTTGGTCTCTTATTCTACAACAGTCCTGATATTTTTTCAGAAAGGTATGTTTCATATTCTCTCGGGAAGTGATAGATTCAACACCAAGGCCCATGAACCATCTTAACGTTGATCCCTTTAGGGTAGATGGAAATATTTTTAGTCTCTGAGAATCCACAATATAATCATAGCTTCGACACATAATGTTGAATTTGAACAGGAAGGTGCATGGGTCTTCACTAATCAGACCATGAAATTTTGGAAGTGCAGAAAGAGGTATATTCTTCATTGGTGCTAGTTCTGGAATTTTTTCAATAGGGAAATCAAAGGTCGAAGTCATGTCATTTCCATTTTCATTTTCCATGTGACTTTGCCACAAAGTACAAAGCTTATGCCAATTAGGTCCAGGGATATTTTATGTTTTGGGGATATTCTCTGACGATTGTTCGAGGTTCCCAACAACACTCCCCTCATCAAAAATAGGGTTATTAGTGGGGTTAAGAATGGTTTGATCAGTTTTAGACATGTTATTAGGTTGATTGACTTCCATCTTGGAATATCAATGTTCCTAATTTTCGTTATCAGAATATTCCAAACCTTTCTCCAATTCTTGATATTCAACCTTTTTTGTTGTTGTTGATGACTCTCCCCAAATAAAAGACTGAGAATACACCCTTCTTCATGGTTTAGGTTTTTGATGTCCTCCCTCTGAAGATGATGACTCCACTTTTTTTACTAAGTCTTGAATATATTTCATCCATCCTTGATATGGATTTCTTTTTCCACCAGGGCCCCTTCCTCTTTCGGTGTTTTTCGGGGCCGACCATTCTTCTCTTGTTTTATTCATGCATCATATATCCTAAAATTCATCAAGATACTTTCATGTATTATTATTTCACCCTTAATAACCTCCCCGACAACGGTGCCAAAAATGTCGATTTATTTAATTGTCTAATTAAATCATCCAATGCATTCAATTGTCAACCTGGGGTAAGTCTTTTATTACAAGGTCATTGTGGAATATATATGCAAACAAAGAACTCTCCTAACACTTTCTGGTGAATGCAATCTACTAATCCTAACTCACACACTTTCAACACAATCACTGTGAAAAAATCATATCCTTATATCGACTTAAAGTTGTAATCAAGAAAGATGCTTAAAAAGAATCCATAAGAATCAATCCACCTTCTATTGAACCAGTTGCTAATTATCCAATCCTTATTGCTAAAACCAAATGGAATCTAAAGGAAAATCACAAAACACACTGCTAGAAAGAAAGGAACAAGTCTATCAACAAATCCAATCCTTTCTTGTAACTGAACAACCCTTTTGCATTTAACTAGAGACACATTCTTTCTTAAATCAACAATCTTGTTCTATAAAGGAAGACACCCTCGTTGCAATCAATCAAAACACACTACTACAAAATTAAAATTAAATGATTGTTGAATTTAATTGGAAATGCATGCATGCAGAATTTGAAAACATCACTTGCTAAAATAAATTAAGAACACACTAGTGCAGAATTGAAATGAACACTTGCTTAAATGAATCAGAAACACACTCGTACTGAATTGAATTGAGAACTCACTAGTGATAAATCAAGTTATAACAACTATGCTTAAAATAATTCACTCACATCAATCACCTCCACCAGGATTAAACTAAGGAAAAGTAATGAAAAGACAATCTACATTACGCTAATCTATTAATAATACAAAAACAACAACCCTACTAAAGAGGAGGGCACTTACTCCTTAGCAGGGGTAGAAAAACTATAGAAACTACAACTTTGATCACTCATGAATTGATACCACAACTTGCCAGATCTCTATTATTCAATAAAAAGGTGAAGATACAATTGTTGTTACCCATTAGTCATCCAACTATTCTTTATTTTCCCAAAACCAGCCTAACCTGGGAGCAAAGATGCTCTACCCTTTTTAAACTTTTTCTTCCTCATCCAATCTTGTAAAAATTAAAATTATGAACAGCCTTGAGAATATTTCAATTATCAAGTTGTTCGATGTCATCTTAATTAGGAAAATATAGGAGGATAAAAAATATTTCATGTAACTGATTACAACTTGCATAATGAATTTTATGGACATAGCCGACTGAACTATCCTATTTATCTAGGAGGACAACCCATTTTTATAACATAAAATAGTCATGACTTAAGATAAGCCACATCATCAAGATAAATCAATCCTTGTAATGTGGGCCCACAGATCAATGGTCTCGTCATCATCATGTGATGATCCTCTGGTGGTAACAACATTCTGAAGTAGTGGTGTTTGCATATCAAATCTCAGAGTAGCAGCACCTTAAAGTAGAATCACCTCGGAGTAGCAGCACCTCGAAGTAGCAACACCTCGTATTATCATCACCTTGGAGTAGTAGCACCTCAGAGTAGAATAAACTTGGAGTAGCAACACCTCAGAGTAGAAACACCTTGGAGTAACAACATCTTGGAGTAGCAACATCTCGGAGTAGAAGCACCTCCGAGTAGCAATGCCTTAGAGTAGCCTCTAATTATTTTGCAAGATTATTTAGCAATTAATCAATAGTTACCCAACACAAACATCATCCTTCCCTAAATGCAGGAAAATATTAAATAATCAATGCATCAAATGAATTAACATACCAGTGTCAAAAAGGTAATTCTTGAACAATGATAGCTATGGGAAAGGTGTGAATAAGAAATAAAAGGTACAAGATAAGTAACAAAATGATGGGAAAAAGGGTGTCATTCCCATGACTCAACAAGTTGCATATTCCTTTGTTTTGAAGTTCACCCTTGATTGTTTTCAATGATGACATTGCTTACGCATAGTACTTCATGGTTTTATGATGTTTGGCATGTCTCTTACTTCTTTTTTGGTACTATTTTTTACCATATTATCAAAGTTCATATGACCCATTCTTTTGTACCACAACCAACGTTTGTCTGTTTGTCCAATAAAGCATTTTTCTCCATTGATTTCATTAAGAACTATACATAATTTGGGGTTCTAATACCTTTTGCGATCAACTTGCATATGTCTGATTTTTTGATCTCACATTCTTGGGAATTAAACATGAGATTATGTCCCTAATCACACATCTTACTTACACTAAGAATATTTTGTTTAGATATTCAACACACATAACGTTTTCTATCTTAATCTTTATGTCATCAAGGCTGAGGGTACCTTTTCCAACTATTTTTGATCTACCATTGTCTCCAAAGGTAATGTTTCCCTCATTTTTCTTTAATGTGATGAAATTTGTTCTATCTCATGTCATATGACTAGAGCATCCATTGTCAATAACCCACTTATCCTGATTTTTCTGAGCATAGAGAGTTGCTTGAACAAACATAGAATTTTATGTATTTTGTTCCCAACTTCTCTTCATTGTAGGAGAGACTTGCTTGAGATTACTTCTGTAGTGTTTTTCTATATGTCCAAAATTATTACATTTATAGCATATGATGTTGTAATTCATCAAGGGAGAAAATGAATTGTAATTTCTCTTTGAGAATCCTTGAGTATCCTAGTAGCTACTTCTCATGTAATTTCTTCTTGTACTTGTTCTACTATCTATTACTTTATGACCAAATCCATTACAATAATAAAAATATCCATATAAAAAGTTTTTATACCTAGTTGAGTGATTCCATCTTAATGGTATATTTTTCCAGCTTTTGTATTTATGAGTATAATTTGTCTCTTGTGGATCACATTGTTCTTCCCTTCTGTGGTCTTCAACTTTGATTGGATTTTTTAGAGTCTCAACATAGCTCTTGATTCTTTCTTCTATTGGTTGTTTTGAATATTTTTATGTGTCTTCATTGACGAATTCCTTCATGTCATTGTAGCCAAAACCCGTTCTGACAGATGGTACTCTTTGATGATTTAGAATTTCATCTAAAGTTGTAGAGCTTCGTACTGATTTCTCCAACTTCTTTCTCATGTGGACTATTTCATATTCAAGAGTGTTGTATATATCTTATTTTTATTTCATTTGAGTCGTTAAAACTTCTTCAATCTTCTTTGTTTCTTCTACTTGGATTTGTAAGGTAGTTATTGTCGTGTTTATTTCTTTATCATCATATTCCTTATCTTTGTATTTTTATAGTTCCTTCTTTAGCTTTATATTCTTGTCCTTGAGTTTGTAATATTCTTCTAGGGCACTAATGAGTTATGCTTCAAGGTTTACTTTTGCATTTTTAATAGAGTTGTTTTCTTCTATTAAGTTTGTATCTTCATATGTTTGTGCTTCCATACCCATAAAGAGAATCTCATTTTCTTCATTGTCACTATCATCTGATGAGTTGTTGTCTTCATTGATATAGATATTCTTCCTTTGTATATACAACCCTTTCTTCTTTTCAATCTTCCTTTTGTTGGTTTTCTTGAGGTTAATTTATTATTTCTCGTTAGTACTTTCATAGGGACATTTATGAGAAAAGTGAGTTATTTTTCCATAGTCAAAACATTTGAAAGGGAGCTTACCTTTGTATCTACTTTTGAACTTCCTGAAAAAATTTACTTCTTCCTCAACCAATTCGTTGTCTGGAAAATCACTTATATTTCACTTTGTCCTATTTGATTCCTTAAAGGTTTCTTCCTTCCCCAATGTTCTTGGTGGGTTATCCTGTTCTATTATCATTTCATATGAAGTTAGGGTTTCATGCAGTTCATCCACTGTTAGATTATCCAGATCTTGCATTTGTTCAATGATTGATATCTTGGGATTGAATCTTGAGGGAAGTGATTTGAGCACCTTTTGTACAATACTAGTTTCTTCAACCTCTTATCCTAATCCTTTGATGGAGTTGATAATCGCATCCACTGGAAGTAGATAGGCTGCAATGTTTTCTTCTTCATCCATCTTGAGAGTCTCAAATTGTCCTTTATAGAACTATAGCTTTTCTCTTTTAACCTTATCATCTCCTTCATAAATATTTTGTAGTTTGTCCCACATATCTTTAGCTGAGGCACACTGCATGAATTTGATGTATATTGATTTTTTTAATCCATAAAGAATATCATTTATGGACCCAGAGTTATTGTTGATGAGCCTGATTTCAGTTATATCATATGGAGGAGTTTTTGGAGCTTTATAACTATTTACTATTAAGTCCCACACATCATATCTGAGTGACATCATAAAGGATTTCATTCTTACTTTCTAAAAGACATATTTTGATCAAAAAAATCTTGTTGCCATGTTCATGGAGAACCCTTCATGTTCCTCCATTGTGAGGATTCACCTTCCAACAGTTAAGTTGTTCCTGAATTAACCTGCTCTGATACCAATTGTTGGAATACTAAGAGGGGTGGAATCAATATTCTATGATATTTTTGTTTTTTTACCACAACTTAATTCTTCATCAAGATATGTTATCAATGATGAACAATTTAAATCATACAATTCACAATACACAGATATTTACATGGAATCCCAGATGGGAGAAAACAACAAAAACTTTGTTTATAAAAATTTGTAAGCACCAACTTGTAATAGACACCAATCTGCAATAATTTTGCAGGCACCAAACTACAAGGGACACCAATCCCCTTGTTGAGCACCAACTTAGCTAATGGGAACTAACCCACATAATTATTGTTCACATACACCAACTTGTAGGAGACACCAATCCCCTTCCTTGCTCCACCATGCGACCCTGAACAATTTGTAAATCGTAGTTTGCTTCAAAATACTTCTCCATCATGCTTCATCCTCTGTATTTACAAACCTCATATTTTCATCACTTCCACACTTCCATTATGGACCTCAGGGATTATCTTATTCACACACACACACACACACACACACACACACACACACACACACACACACACACACACACACACACACACACACCACACTTCACCACATTCTTATTTTTTAATCTTGATCAGGAGATCATTATTTATATAGCTCATGTACTCAAATATTGTCCACATACGAAGTCCTTCTCATCAAGTCGACTCCAAATCGCTTGTTTTTGTCAAGTCGGGATGTAAAATTTTCCATGAAATTTAATATTCAACTTCCTTCCATCGCACATTGTTCTTCACACATACCTTAATGCTCATGAGTTGTTTGATTTGATCCCTGAAACAATCATGACCATCAATATACTATCACATTCATTAAGACTTATAGGATTCTGATACACTCTACACCATCTTGACACACTCCAACCGTCATATCTATCCCTCATTAATTCATGATCATCGATATGTTCTATGTCGTAGGCCTCAATGAGGCATTAAGCCCCTTATTGGTCATGTGGCATGGCTCAAGGTCCATGGGATAATCATTTCTCCCAAATGTTGTAGGCTTTATTCCTCTGGTTAACCCATGAGTTTTTCATAGTGCAAAATATCCTCACAGTCATTGATTTTTTTTGAATGGACGGTTGGATCTGCATCTCGAAATATAGTAAAAAACCATGTGCCAGTTTTTGATCGATTTCCATATGGAAAAGATTGATCTCTCCTCGAACTATTTCATTTTTTATTCTATGTCATTGATTGTCAGTGTGAAGGATGATCCAAATCTCATCTCCTAGTTTGGTCTTTAGAGTAATTTTGAAGGCACAACTCAAAAATATATGAAACTGCTTCCTTGATGGATGGTAGATATTGCTTCTATGTGTGTCCCGATGGATGGTCTAGATTTACTTTCATGTCCATTTCTATCAGAGATCATTGTCGGACTCTCTTTCACTAACGCATTCTAAAATATCCACTATGACGATCTTTCACCTTCCTCCTCAAACTCCAAACGTTGAAACCCTCTCCACCATTGATATGTCTAGATCTACGGTCATGGATCACCGTCCCGACCCAATGTGCCATGCCTATTCCACGAAACTCACACGTGGATGCCACATGTCAACCTCTTACTCATCAATCTGATTCCCACATGTCGCTTGCTCATTTGTCCACATCATCACCACATGTCATAATTTCATTTGTTGATGTCACATCTAGGCTCTATTAGCAGCCATGTGTCACTTGATCATTCATCCACGTCACCACCACATGTAACAATTTCATTCGTTGATGCCACATCCATGCTCTTTCAGCTGCCACATGTCATTTCCTTATTCATTGATACCACATGTCCTGGTCTTTTTCAGCTGCCACATGTCTCTTTCTGATTACCACAGAATATTCTTCGATTCTCTGGCTTTGGAGTGGTGGAACTTCCTCGATTCTTATTAACGTCAAATGAACGGCATTGAAAAGGAAAACTCTTTAATCCTATATTTTTCGGAGTGTTGTAACAAACTCCCTAAACTGTACTCTGAAGCACTCACTTCGAAGGGTAATAAGATGTCGCCACATGTCACCTTTGTAGACTTTGATATGCCTACTCCAAATGGATCTCATCCATTGATCTCTCCTCTATTTTCATACCAATCAAAGCTATGAGGAATATTTTTCGATACCTTCTATCGTGCGACTTTCCCATTCCTCTAGACGTTGAATGATACAGTATCGAAAGGAATATTCTCTTCGATGCTCTTGCTTCAGAGTGTTGGAACAGAATCCAAAATTCTAACTCCGAAAGATTTCCCACTGTTGCATCAAAAACCAAACTCGGACTTCTTCTAACCATTCGATATGATGGATCTTGTCTCTCAGATTTAATCACAACTGTCAATTTATACACTTCTACAGCTCATGGATTTCGCATAGTTGGACTTTGATCTCACATTCGATTTCTACAATTACGTTCTCCTGTAACTCTCTTCTCTTGATTTCACTCTGAATCACTTTTCCATTCAACTGTACATGATCCTAACTTGTCTCAAGTTTGGTTCATTGATTCTTCAATTTCTAAGTCAAAATTGTTGCAGATCTTTATTGAGCATGGAACTCAACAATACATAGTGTTGGCATGTCGTAGATCCTTAGGAATGGGTGATTCTAGTGTGCTAAATCCAACTCATATGACCGCACCATATTTAACTATGTGTCAGTCTCATAGAACCACACCAGATTGAAGCATCACAATATTCTTGTCTTTTTCCTTCATTTCTTCATTTGAAATCAATGACAACACAATTTCCAACAGAGACTAAAGATAATTCATCAATTACTTTGCATGTTCATGGGTAGGACATTGAAGTATTAATAGAGGAGGGATCATAGGTACAAGTTAAATGTATTGTAGTGTTTATCAAAGCTCCAGGAAATGACTAGTCAATAGAGGGCATTCTTATATAAATGTCTAGTAGTGAAGATATTAGGGTAGGGGACAATATTGAGGGTGTTATGGATGGTCACTAGATGGTATGGTTTTAATGAAATAAGTAAGGGATGGATCGTGCCTAAAATCCAAAGAAACCTTTATCTAGTCAAGTATAGAGTGTTTTTCTAATAAATCATTTGGATAATGCTCTCAATTAATTAAGAATAATAACTCCTTTCTCTCAATTTAAAATGGTGTTTTCAGTGATATGTTCCTTGAATTAGTTCTAGTGGAAGCATCCAAAGATAGTTCTGAGAAGGTTCACAGAGAAAATCAAATCGAAGGGTCTTCTGCAAATTCTTCAATGATAGTTTATTCACCATATTTTTTCATCATACATGATGACTTTAGGAAAAATAGGTAAGCAAAGTTCTTATTTAAAACTAAAAAAAGGATCTTGATATTTTTCTAGATTATTTTCTTCCTATTTCACTCACTCAAAGCTCCACTCAAAGCTTTAAATGGTGTGGTAGGAGATAGAAGAATCATATTTTAAGACTCAATGTCCCGCGTCTTCTTGTATTGTGGTGAGAGGTCAAATCATGAATATCTTGTTTTTCATATTTATTGATCCAAGCAATAGATTTTATGATCTTTGAAACATTTTTTTATTAAGGAACAACTCTATTTTTTTCTCTAGAAAAAATAAATTATATGTGTATATCTTAGAGAGAGGGAAAGGAAATATATGCATTCTTATTGTT
>JASDQU010101769.1:258944-274609 GCA_032191745.1 Picea mariana | reverse complement strand
TCCTTTCTTCCCACAATTCCAGCACTCTATCTTTCCAAGTCTAGATTTGGATCTTCCCTTCCTAGAATTCCCACGGTTCCCTGAGCCCTTTCCTCTATCCTTTTGTCTTCCCCTGTTCTCCATGTTCAACGCATTACCTGATGTCTCACCTATGCTTTTTCGTCGCATTTCCTCACTAAGGATAACACCAACAACATCATCAAATTTTAAAGTATTTGAACCAGAGATAGAGTTACTTACAACCATGACCAAGCCATTCCATCTTTATGGCAATAAGCACAAGATTAGAAGAGCCCTAACCTCATCATCAAAGTCCACTTTTACAGAACTTAGTTGATTAGTAACCGTATTAAATTCATTTAAATGATCTGCAACAGACCCACCTTCCAACATCTTCATATTAAATAATCTCTTCGTTAGAAATACCTTATTGGACGTCGAGGGTGTTTCATACAATTTGGCCAATGTGTCCATCAAACCCTTCGTTTTCTTTTCTTTCGAGATATTGAAAGCCACCGACGCTGCCAGGCTCAGCTGTATCGTTCCTAGAGCCTTTCTGTCAAGAATCTCCCATTCTTCGTCCTTCATGGCCGCTGGCTTCTTTGCGACTCCACTCAATGGTAGGAATAGATCCTTCTGATATAAATAATCTTGCATCTACATCTTCCATAACTGGTAGTTTTGGCCGTTAAATTTCTTGACCCTAAACTTTCCATCTTCCGACATTTCTCCCACTCGAATCAGGAACCCTATTTTCCTGCAAGTTACCTTACGCTCTGATACCAGTTGTTAGAAAAACAGGACCGCAGAGCAATAAAATAAAACAAATGCGGAAACAAAACATAGAAGATACATAATACAAGAGAGACACAGATTTACGTGGTTCACCCAGTGTGGGCTACATCCACCAGAGAAATTGCCAGGTCCTTTCTTTATTATTATCCAGCAAAATGAAGGGATACAACCTACAGCAAAACTCGTTGTAACTTCCTCTTCTTTCTCTCACGGTCTCCTCTCTCAGAATACAATACTCACCAACATACATAGCCGCAATACATTTCCCTCATAAAAGAGGGTTACCTTCTAGGGAAACAAACCCTAACATAATCTCTATCGTTAGATCTGCAACCTTATAATGAACGGTCCAGATTTACAATGAAATTACAATATACTTTTACAAGGCAATTTTTGCTTTGGGGGCTTCGCCCCCGAACCCCCGCTGGGGGCCCGCTTGCCCCCGGACCCCGCAGAGGGGGTACCCCCCCTCTGCACTCCACCGCGTGGAAGAGTGTACATACTTCTGGGGTGTAAATACTTCATGGGGTATAAACACGGCTGAAAGTAAAAGACCTCTAAATCAGGAAGATAATCAGGCTCCACAACCAACACCTCACACCACATGGTAGCCACAAAAGAAGATTATTCTTCATTAGATGCATGAAAAGGTCCTCCTATTCTGATGGGGGACAACTCTCCAGTCAAGGTCACCAACAAAGGAAGAATTGAACTCACAAATGGAAGCTTCAATAATGTGCTACACGTTCCCAAACTTTCCATCAATCTTCTCTCTTGTATTAGATGACAAACTCCAACACCGGAAAGAGAGTCTTATTCACACCTGATGCAGTGGATATCTATGATATGAAAAACAATTCCATGGTTGCTATAAGTGAGGTAAATCATCAATATAGACTCTACACATTTTCTGAATTTATTGAACCAGATTTTGCATTACTGCTTACCCATGTTGATGAAAGCAGTAGGATATGGCACGAAAGGTTCGAGAATTTAAATTTGTTTATGAATCTAGGCCTCGTAATGTCATTATTATTTTGGGAGATTAACTCTACATGGTACCAGAGGAAGTCCCAACAACTGTGGTCTCTTTGATATCTGTGAAGTAGTTTAGAAAGGTGGTCTCTCAGATCAATAGATTTTTCCTCTTTATGATTTGGTCAAAAGGTGAATGGAAGGTCACTGCAGCCGCCAAAAACTCTGCATGGTGTCTCTCTACACAACATTAGTTGGTTGATAAGATAGTAGAATACCACAAAGACATATTTTCCTCATCTTCTAGGGTTCTTGTGCACTATCAGGTAAATCACTCAATTTATTTGACACCCGATGCTCCTCTGCCTAAGGGCCCTATGTGCATGCATTCTATTATGGAGAATGGAGAAATCAAATGCCAGATCCAAGAGTTAATTTTGAAGGGCCACATTAGACCAAGATCCTCACCTTGTAGGAGTCGAATTGTTTTGGTACAGAAGAAGTATGGGACATGGAATTTTTTTATTAATTACATATCCCTGAACAAGATCATAGTCAAGAACCAACACCCAATCCCCTAGATTGATGATTTTCTCGATCAGCTCGAAGGAGCCAAGTTTTTTAGTAAGATTGATCTGATGTCAGGCTACCACCAAGTGTCGATTAAGAAAAATGATGTATGGAAGACAACCTTCAAGTCTAAAGAAGGTCTCTTTGAGTGGATGGTCATGCCTTTCGGCTTAACTAATTCCTCGTCCACATTCATGCGAATTATGGAAAACATGTTGCAACCATTCAAAAGTTTGTTTATGGTCGTATATCTTGATGACATCCTCATATTCAACAAAACTTGGGAGGAACATTTGAAGCATATTTAGTAGGTCTTGGGTGCCTTGCGACAACAAAAGTTATATGCCAATTTGGAGAGGTGTTCCTTCGGCATGTATAGAATCTAATATTTTTTATACATCATGGATGAACAGGGTGTGCATGTGGATCCAAAAAATATCCAATTCATCTGCAATTGGTTGGCCCCGAATACAATGAATGAGCTCTCTAGCTTCTTGGGCATCACCAACTTCTATTGTCGGTTTGTGTTTGGTTTCTCTCATATAGCTTGGGCCTTAATCTAGGTGACCAAGGGTGGATCGAATTCCAATTTTGTATTGGATACGTCCCAACAAAAAGAATTCGAGGATTTGAAATTTTTCCTATTCTCATCACCAGTCCTTATTCTTCGAGACCCGCAACAACCATTTGATATTGAGATAAATGCTTCATATTATGCTATCGATGTAGTCCTCACTCATAATGAGAAGATGATATCCTTTCACATTAAAACATTATCTGATGTTGTTCGTAGATACCCCACCTACGACAAAGATATGTACTCCCTTGTTCACACATGTCGACAAGGGAAGCATTACATTCTATGGAAGGAAACGATCATCCATGCTGATCACAGGCCTCTAAAATTCATGCAGACACAAGGAAAGTTACAAAATCACTGCCATCAGAAGTGGTCCATGTATGATCTACCCAATAAGGTGATCTACTGGAGAAGGTGACCACACAAGACATAGTTTGGTTTTTGACCAAAAACTCTTCAGGGGCACAAATCAGAAAAGGGGTGCACCATTTGTTTGGGTGACCAAGAAAATGAGATCCAATGTCAGGATGATCTGATAGTGGCCAAGAGGATGTGGCTATCTCAGTGTGAGCCCCGGAGATCAACAAGAGAAGCTCAGTGTAGCCATGGAGGAGGGTGCACTTACTTCATCTGGACAAAGGAGAAACCAGGAAGGGCGCAAACCCCAGGTTGGTGTGCCCTCCTTTATACCTCAGAAACTTACAAGAAAATGATTTGCTGCCTGAAATATTTTCTAGCTAACTGAGTAAGCTCGCTCTCAGAGGTGGAAGCATGGAAAATAGAGTAATAAGGATGTAGCCATGAAGGAAGGCGTACTGGTTAACCCTAAGAACCCCAAAAAATGAAATTGCAGTAAACATGAAATGTAAACTCAGAAAATAAAATCAAATGAGACACATAGCTTCAGGAAAAATATAGGAATGATTTATTTGAGTCCTGGTTCACCTTATATACTAAGGGAACCATTTATTTACACATGCTTAATTAAATAACATCAAAAGGTGAAAATGGGTTGCGCCTAGGTGGTTGACTTGTGCACCCCAGGTGGGCGTTCCCCTAGGTGGCCTCCTTAGCCCAATTCCTCCCTGTTTAGATATGGAAGTGTCCCGGCTTCCATGAGAAGGTGAGGAAACTTGCTTTGCAATACTTCGGTTGTGATCCATTTTTCCTAAGTTGGAGTTTCGCCTTGGTGGGATACCAGATATGAAGTGTATGTCTGGTGCCTTGTAGAGCGAGTCTGGGTGTCCAGTAGAGTGTCTTTGGCCAATGGGAGTTGGAAATCTAGAATGTTCTCCACTAGATGAGTGATGGTGACTGGTTCTTCAAAGAGGGGAGGCTCAAACAACTTTAAGTGATTTACATCAATAACATTGTGGATTCCTAGTTGTGGTGGCAGATCCAACCTATAAGCATTTTCTCCAATCTTGTCGTGGATGGTATATAGACCATATCTTATTAGAAAAAGCTTGTGATGGTGGATTTTGAAGCACTTCTTATCCAAGTGTAACCGGACTTGATCCCCCGGTTGAAAGGACATGAAGGTCCTTTGTTTGTTGTGGCACTGCTTGGCATGCTCTTGAGCTGCTTTAAGTGTTGTTGTTACTGCAGTGTGGGATTGTGCAATTTCTTGGAGAAACCTTTGTGCTGAGAGTTGTTCATGTTGTTGATGGAAGGTACCTTGAGGAGCCCAAGTTATTCGGAGCTCGGTTGGAGATGTTGGTTGGAAGCCCAAGAAGACTTCAAAAGGTGAAAATCTTGTAGAATAATGTGTTTCCTTGTTGTAGCTATGTTGTAGAATGTGCAAGTAATTGTCCCATTTTTTTTTGTGCCCAAAGTGATTTCGGAGAGCATGAACCAAGACTCTATTGACAACCTCTGTTTGGCCATCCGTTTGAGGATGGAATGTAGTAGAAAACTTGAGGTGGAACCTCAATAGCACCCATATTGTCTTCCAAAATGTGCCGAGGAAGCGAGAATCTCTGCTTGAGATGATAGTGCTTGGGATGCCAAAATGGGGCCAGACATATCAAAAGTAGAGTTCCATTGTTTGCGTTGTTGTAGTAGACTTTGTGCATGAGATGGAAAGTGTCATTTTTCTGAAGCGACATACTACTACTCAGATTGACTGCCAAGGTCGAGAAGAAAGAGACAGTGGTTGATATAACCCATGCTTCTGGTTAGATGGCTTGTATTGTGAGCATAATGCACAGGCTCTAATAAATTTTTCAACTTGAGGCTGGATGGAAGGCTAATGGAAATGGCATTGTAGATGTTGGATGGTCTTTGTGGTACCAGAGTGACCCCCATAGACTGAAGAATGTGCCTCCCTGATGATCAAGAGGCAGTCCTCTGAGTGTGGAACACATAAAAAATCAACTTATAGAGCCACCCATCCCGAATAGTGTAGTCTAGGAAGGGGGTCTGATTGATCACTGTGGGATTTTGCAAAGACCCCAAATCTCTCGAAAGTCGGGGTCAGTAGCATATTGATATTTCCATGTGTCATAGGTAGCACAACGCACTTATAGAATTGAAAGAACTAGAGTGGGAGGTCGGATTAGAAAACCAACCATATTATTAGAAGTGCCTTTCTTATATATGATGACTAAGTGAAATTGTTGAATATAGGAGGCCCATTTAAGGTGCCTTTGTTCCTGAATCTTTGATTGAGAGTTGATGAAAATAAAAGGGTGGTGGTCTGTATGCATAATTGTTTCTTTACCCAGGATGTAATGCCTCCATTTCTTGAGCGCTTGAGCCAGACTATAAAATTCCTTGTCATAGGTGCTATAATTTTTGTTTGCCTCAAACAGGGTTTCAAAGTGGTAAGAAATGGGGTGTCCTCCCTGTTTAAGTACGACACCAATAGCATATTGTGAGGCATCAGACTCAATATCAAAGGGTTGGGAGAGGTCCGATAGGTGTAACATAGAGGATGAGCAGAGGGCGTCTTTGAGCTGAGCAAAGTGACTAGTTTCTTCTTTAGTCCAGATGAATGTAGAAGAATTGTTTGAGAGTTGATGCAAAGGATGAGCAAGATGTGAAAAAGAGGGAATGAACTTATGATAGAAATTGATGCCACCCAAAAATATTTTGAGCTCCTTAGCTGAATAAGGTAGGGGCCATTTCTTCAATGCTTGAATGTGGGTTGGATCTGGTTGAATACCCTCTAAGCTAACGACAAAGCCGAGATATGGAACTAAAGTCTGACCAAAATATGACTTCTTCACTTTGACTTGTAACTTGTGTTCTCGGAGAATTTGGAGAACTTGTCGGACATATTGCATGTGAGTGTCCCATGTCTAGCTGAAGATGAGAATGTCATCTAAGTAGATGAACACAAATCGACCCAAATGTTCCCTGAAGATGTCATTGATGAGCCTCATGAAAGTGGTTAGGGCGTTGGTGAGGCCAAAATGCATAAACTTCCAATCAAAAAGACCAAATTTGGTCTTGAACGTTGTTTTCCAAACATCATCTAGGTTCATTCGAACCCAATGGTAGTCGACTGTCAAATCCAATTTAGTAAACTACTTCGCTCCTTGGAGAGTGTCGAGTAGCTCCTCAATCCGGGGTAGGGGTAACGGTTTTTTATTGTGGCTTTGTTCAGGGCTCGGTAATTAGTGACAAGGTGCATTTCTGAAGTATCTCTTTTGGGGATGACAAATGTGGAAAAAGCACAGGGAGAAGATGATGGTTGGATGTGGCCAGAGTTGATGAGGTCAATCAATTGTCTTTTTTTTTCCTCTGTTTCTGTTGGGGCCAACCGGTAAGTAGGGGCGTTAGGTAAATCATATCTAGGGATGAGATGAATGGAATGGTCAATGTGTCGGGAGGGGGGGAGTCCCTCCAGAGGTTGAAATACATATGCAAACTCTTGGAGGAGGGGAGTCATTGTTTCAGGAATAGGGTGAGTGGTATTGTTTGGGGTTATTGGGTGCACCAAACAAAGAGAGACACATTGGTTTAAATGTACATGTGAGATTTTTTCTTTGGTAGTAGGGGGTTTGGGTGTTTTTGCGATTAAGATATAAGTGTGGCCTTCTTTGGTAAGTTTGTACTGGCATGATTTGGCCATATAGATAGCATTTATTTGGGTTTGGTATGGGATACCTAGCAGAAAATCTGAACAATCCAAGGGGGAGACATCACAGAGGACAATATCTTTGATTTGGCCTATGGAAAAAGTGACGAGACAATGCTTAGAAACTAAGAGGCGAGGGCCATCCTTCTAGACCCTTCCGAGTTGATAGGGTTGCGGATGTGGATTCGTAACCAGATTAAGGTAGTTGACAAGGTCTTGAGACACCAAATTATTCTAGCTTCCATTGTCCATAATCAATAAAGCCAAGGAGTTTTTAATTTGGAAGTTATGAGTGAAGAGAAGTTGGTGTATGGGTGGGACTGAAGAGTAAGACCTCTAGGAGCGACTTTCCTTTCTATAGTCAAAGATCTCTGAAATGTTTTGTTTAAAGTTGGATTTTCAAACAGCTCTACTTCTTGACGGAATTGAATTAATAAACTAGCAAAAAAATTTAATATGAGTACCTCTTCCGGATCTAGAATATGAAGTAAGAGGCGCATCTTACAGAACAAGTCTATGTAGCCTTGCACTCCTTGTGAAGGGAGTTGTCAGAGTTGGTTCCATTTGATCCACAAGGATTGCACATATCCGAGTGGGTAAAAGCGGTTTCTCAATGCTTCAGAAAGTCGAGCCCAAGTTCTCATGGGTTTGAAAGTAGAGGATTTTGGAGCATCACCAATATCTATCACAAATGTGGTCTTCTCTTTCTTTGTATCCCACCAAGTTTGTGCAAGTCCTTCTAAATGCAAGGCTTCAATCTGGAGCTTTCTTTCCTCGGTAAGGCTTGGACATGTATTCAAATAGGTGGAGAGGATACGGATCCAAGAATCCACAACTTCTCCATTGGTTTGACCAGCAAATTTAGGTAGTTGGATTCGAGTGTCCAATCGGAAGGGGTCTGGATTGTTTTGTTGTTTCATTCTGAGCAACTCATTAAGGACAGAGGGAAGATCTTATATGGGATTTGAAGTGTTGGAATCTGAGTCTACTGCCAAGGAATATTTTCGTCGATACATTGTGAGGCCAACTGAAGATCAAGGTGCACCTTGTTTGCAATACTGAAAAATGGTTCATGCTTTGTTTTTGTAACAGAGGACACAAAACCCTTAAGCAATGGAGTTGAACTAGTCTAGAGGGAGAGATCTGTATTGTTTTATATCTATGGAACTCCTCTCTATTGAAATGGAGATCTGGGCACCCTTGGGGCTATGAGATATGTTGAGATTCTTGCATGAATATGTAAACCTTGGAATGGTTGCATGAATATGTAAACCTTGGAATGGGAAAAATCTGGACTATTTCATGAAACCCCCCCCAAAAAAACAAATTGGCTCAATCTTCATACCGAGAAATCAGAATCAGCGCCTTTGAATGCGCCTTCCTGCCTCTTAAAGTCGATGGGATTGAGAGCGACATCTCGGATTTTAACTAAAATCTGTATGGGCCCCGACTTTGGCAGAGGTAATTCCCCGGATTGCGAGACGTTTATGGATGCATATTCGTTGTAAAACCACGCCTTCTGCATTTTACTCATATCTTCTTTCAACCTGTTCTTGTTTGTTTCGTCTTGATATGATCGGAGAACCAGATATTCAAAGTACTGTGATGAAGGAATTTGGAAATACTAAGAGGTGGGTGTGTATTTGTAGCCATTAATGAACTATCGATACGTCAACACGATGAAGTACATTGCGTGCAGGTTCAAATTTCTGCAGTGACTCCAAAATCTAATGATGTCTGCAGTGACGCCATTTTCCGTGACAACGTGCATCTACAGAAAAATTCAAACACAAAATATTTTATCTTCAAATCCTTCTAATTATGTCTGGAGTGACACCATAAATCTAATGATGTCTACAGTTACGCCATAACCCCTAGTCATGGAAGAGCGTTGATATTCTTGATCGAGTTTAGATATACCCTCATGGTTAAATTCCTCGTGTTGATATTCTTGACCGACTTTAGATATCCCCTCATGGTTAAATTCCTCGTGTTGATATAGTCATGGAAGAGCATTGATATTCTTGACCGACTTTAGATATCCCCTCATGGTTAAATTCCTCGTGTTGATATAGTCATGGAAGAGCGTTGATATTCTTGATCGACTTTAAATATCCCCTCATGGTTAAATTCCTAGTGTACCATTTGTATATATGAATCCATCAGTGTTTGTAAGTGGTTTATGTAAGGTGTAAGTCTAGTGTGGGCATTAGTTTTGATAATTTTTTATTTAAGCAATGTGAATGAATGAGTTACAAAACTCTATGCAAAGTATTAAATTTTAGTCGTGGGTCCTAGTATATTGGATATCAAAACATCGACAAATGAATGAGAGTTTTTGTTTAAGGATAAATTTTTCAAGGCCCTGTGCCCCGGTGGTGGGGACAAAGAGTTCAACGATGAGAAGCTCCAGGGAGTCTTGATTGTTGATCATCAGAGATCAACAATGGAGAATGAAGGTTTGAAACCTCAAGTATATCGTGTATCAGTATATCCGATACCAGGTTAATTGGACTGGAGTGGATATTTATCAGTGCAATGATAAATTCTGAGAGCCCAATGGGCAAGTGACCCCGGTGGTCCCGGTGACTCAATGGTCCTGGTGTCCCGTCAGTTGGGACATGGAGTGTAGGTGAGTTGTGAGCCTACGCATAGTTAAATCCTAACCATTGATCATCAATATCAATAGCTAAGAGTGAAGAATCAGAGCGGGGCCCAATTTTTAAGAGAGGATTATAGGGCCTGGTGGGTCAATCGATCGATGGCCCAATGGTCAACCAAACAAGAAAATAAGGTGGATGTTGGTGCAAAAGAATTAAACTTTGGTGGTTTGGTTAAGTGGTGGCCCGAATTGACCGATGAATAGGACCAATCGACCTTGCATATTGATGGTTGATATTTAATCCTAGACTCATCCAACGGTTGTTGTTCTTTAAGGTCAAGCAATGGTATGTGCACATTTCAAGAGACCGGTGGCCTAGTTAATATGGTGGCAAGTGAACATATCGTACATGAAATGGGAGGAATATGGGACCAGTTACAAAGAATTTTATTTTGCATCCCAGTTTAAATATTAGTCAAAGGATCTGAAGCTAACCCCGTGAGCACGATTTTTGGCATAAGTTCAATGCTTTGGGCATATGGGATCATTGTATGAAGTCGAACATCCATTAAAGCTAGCTTGGTGTCTGACTCATAACTGACCCATAAAAATGCCTTGTAGTGGGTCCTATAAATAACGATGCCCTAATCCATTTTAAGAGTGGAAGATTGAATCTAAGGCTCCAAGGTTCTCGGGTGTTAGAGAATGAAAGAGAGTGAGAAGTAATTTTCTATGGGTGGTAGGGAGGTGTGAGGTCAACAAAGAAACATTTGAAGACTCAATTATTGCTAATAAATGAAGAGTTTTATGGTAATTATAACAACGATGAAGGAGTTATTGAAATAACATATTTGTGTAGGTGTAATATTGAAGTGAAGTAATGTTTTTGTATAGATGACAATTTAAGAATAATTTAATATAGACATGAAATTTGAAGATTGATACTTATAGCAGGTTGGTGCTTGCAAAGTGTTTATAGTAGGTTGGTGCCTGCAAGTATTGTAGTTGTGGGTTGGTGCCTACATGTGTTGATGAGTTGATGTTCGAGTGAAGGGATTGGTGTCTCTTTCAAGTGAGTACTTGTAAACATTATAATACACTGGCGTTTGTAGCAGGTTGTTTCCTGTGAACATATTTCAATAAAAAGTTTCTCGTGGTTTTCTCCCATTTGGTTTTCCATGTTAAATATTTGTGCATTGTGCACTATATGTATGTATATATTTATTGTTGATTTCTTACAGTTGGTAAAGTAATGAAATGACAAGTTTCGTACAGTAAGAAAATAGAAAACAATCTCATATTGATTCACTCCCCCTCTCAGTATAACTATGTGTGCCAACAATTGGTATCAGAGTGGGGTCCTTCAAAAATAGTCTAACCACTGGAAGCTAAATCCATGCAGTACACATGGATAGATAGGAAGGTTTCTCTACAAACATAGCTCCATTATTTGATATATCAAATTATTCCTTCTCGAGCATAAGAATGAGAACTTATATGATGGATATTGGTTTTGACATTTGGATTGTAGTTAAGAATGGTTACACAACTCCAACAATTCCACATGTAGATGCATCTTGAAAGAGGCTTAATCACAATAATGCTAAATCAACATGAATGTAATTCTGTGTGGTTTAGCAAAATCATAATTTCTCAAATTCATGCATTGTGTTTCAGCAAAAGAGATGTGGGACAAGTTACAAGATATATATGAAGGGCATGAAAAGGAGGAAAAATTAGAAATCAATAGAGGACAATTTGAGAGTCCTAAGATGAAAGAAGAAGAGAATATTGAAGCCTATTTCCTTCATATGGATGAGATTGTCAACACCATCAACGGATTGGGTGAAGAGGTTAAAGAAACCATCATTTTGTGAAAGTACTTAGGTCACTTCCCTCAAGATTTGATCCCAATATATCTGTCATTGAAGAAATAAAGGACCTAGATAATCTAACAATGGATGAGCTACATGGAATTCTCATTGCATATGAAATAAGTATAGAAACGGCTATGAAATAAAAGTCATCAAAGAAAGAAGAAGTCTTCAAGGCATCAAATAAGACAAAGACTAAATAATACAAAACCAGTGACAACTCAGATAGTGAATCAAATGTAGAAGAAACCAACTTTGTCAGAAAGCTCAAGAAAGGATCAGAAAAATACAAAGGTAAGATTCCCTTTAAATGTTTTAATTGTGGAGAAGTAAGACACTTTTCTACTAAATTTCCTTATGCAAAAAATAGAAATAGTAATGAAGAAAAATATTTTATCTTCAAAATTTACAAGGGAAAGATTGAAAAGATAAAAAAAAAGGTTCTACAGACAAAAGAAGAATCTACATACAAATGGAAACAATATATCTTCTGATGATAGTGACAGTGAAACAAAAGAGATTCTCTTCATGGCCCTAGAAATAAAGATTGATGTCCTAGAAAATAAAAACACATATTTAAAAGAAGAAGAAAATACA
Organism: Picea mariana; assembly: GCA_032191745.1. NCBI lineage: Eukaryota > Viridiplantae > Streptophyta > Pinopsida > Pinales > Pinaceae > Picea > Picea mariana. Next base: position 262,532 of record JASDQU010101769.1, on the reverse strand, counting down.
AATATTGATGTAGAAGTAGATCTTGAAGAAGAGCTCGTGTCTTCTCTAAATGAAATAGAGAGAATGGGGAAAAAGAAATGGATACAAAAGGAGAAGTTGAAGGAATACATAAAAGAAATACTCTGTACACAAAAAATCTATGATGAAATTGAAAAAATTATCATCAATCTAAAAGTTCAAGTAGAAGAGGTAAAGAGAAGGGAATAAGTTTTAAGAGCTCAACTAAAAGAAAAGGAAGATTCTTGTAGTAGTCTAGAAATTGAAATAGTTTATTTAAGAAAGGAGTTGGAGAAATCAAATACCAACATGAAATTTGAAAAGACATTTGAAAATCTAGATGAAATCCTAAACTATCAAAGATCACCATTTCACAAAATTGATCTTGACTAGAGTCAAAAGAAGGAAACTGCTAAAGAAGACTCAACCTCCTCAAAACAATTCAATGAAGAGAAAATCAAGAGTTATGTTGATGTGCTAAAAAATTCTATCAAGGTTGAATACAACATGAGGGAAGAACATAACATTCCACATGAGACAAATATTCCTCACAAATATAGAATCAAGAAGACTTTTCCATCAAAATGGAATCATACAATCTCATACCAAAATCCCTTTTCAGGCTATCATTATTCTTGCAATGGTTTTGGTCATAAATCTATAGATTGTAGAATAAATGAAAAATACATTTATATGAGAAACAACAAAAAATATACCTATGGATTATAAAGGAGAAATTACAATTCATTTCCCCCTTTACTAAATTATAAAATTATATGTTATAACTGCAATAGTTATGGGCATATATTAAAGTTTCGTAGAAGTGTTTTCAGAAAAAATAAGAAAGAAGAAACCCTAACAGTCATAGAAAGAAATTAGGAACAAAGAGAACAAATGAAAGAAAAATCATTGATCATGCAAGTTTCACTATGTGCAAAAAATAATAGTGATGAGTGGTACATTGACAACGAGTTCTCAAGTCACATGACAGGAGATAAAAAAAAAAATTTATCACCTTGAAGAAGAATGAAGGCAGTGTTACCTTTGGGGATAATGGAACTTCAAAGATAGTTGGAAAATTAACTCTTAGTCTTGATAATGGAAGTGCTAAGGTAGAAAATGTTCTATGTGTTGAAGACTTGAAACACAATCTTCTCAGTGTTACCAAATGTGTGATCAAGGAAACACTCTCACTTTTGACTCCCAAGAATGTAACATTAGAAGGGAAAATTCAAGAAAACTAGTTGTAAGAGCAATCAAACCCCCAAACAATGTGTATATTGTTGATAATATTAGTGAAGAAAAATTCTTCATGGGGTAGACAGATGAAAGCTAGTTGTGGAAAAAAAGAGTGGTCCATATGAACTTTGACAACTTGGTAAAAATCAACACCAAACAAGCAGCAAGGGATATGCCAAAGATCAAAAAACCCTAAAATATTATTTCTAATCAGTGTCGTCATGGAAAACAATATAGGGTGAGCTTCAAGAAAAAGGAATATACAACATCCAAGCCATTGGAACTCATGCATATAGATCTTTGTGGACCAACAAGAACACAAAGTCTGGAAGAAAAAAAATATTTTACAACAATAAAATGAAGGAGCACCTCACCACCACTAGAAGCTAGAAGAAGCTAACGAGCAAACCAATATCTAAGGTGATCAAGAAAGTTATTAAAGGCTCCAACTTAGATGAAATGACAAAGAAATGACTCACTCCAAGATTTCTAATCACCACTAGAATCTATGGACTCCCTAAGATCCACAAGGAAGGTATTCCTCTTAAACTGATTGTCAACACAATTGGTTCAACAACCTATGAACTCGCGAAGCATATAGAAAATATCTTAAGTCCACTAGTCGACAGCACAGACTCTTACATCAAGGATTCTAATGACTTCGTAAAACTCATTAATGAGGAAAAAGTAGAACCAAAGAACATTCTTATTAGTTTTTATTTGGTGTCCCTCTTTACGAAAATTTCATTAAATGAGGCTATCCAAGTTGTCAATGTAGTAGCGCACCCTGAAACAACTAAACTAGCAAAGGTTTGCTTAAGAGAAACCGTCTTCATCTTTCAAGGAGAGTTTTTTGAAGAAATATGTGGGGTGGCCATGGGATCCCCTTTATCCCCTATTTTTTCCAACCTCTTGATGGAGAAGTTTGAGAAAAAATCATTGGAAACATACCCCCTAAAATCATCTAGATGTAAAAGGTATGTAGAAGATACCAACGTTAAATGGCCTCGTGGAAGTGAATAACTAAAAAAATTATTTGCACACATCAGTGGAATATCTGAAGACACAAAATTTACTATGGAACTTGAAGAGAACAAAAGTATTCCTTTCCTAGATGTACTAGTCACCAGGAAGTAGGATGGAACACTCGGTGACAAAGTCTTTTGGAAGAAAACTCACACAGATATCTACTTGCAGACAGACTCTCACCACCACCCCTATCAGAAGATAGGGGTTCTCAATACCCTAGCCACAAGGGAAACAAGGATCTTTGACAAGGAACATATTAGAAAAGAGATCGACAACCTCACAAAAGTTTTTAGAAGCATAGGCTATAGGGATAAGGACATAAAGAATGCAATGAAAAAGAAAGAAAGAAGGACTCAACCTCAGAGCAATCCAACCACCACCATGAACGCATACCTTCCCTACATAAGGGGGATCACACAAAATATTTCTAAGGTCTTGAAAAGAAAGGAAATCATGACTTCCTTCAAACCCTTGACAACTATCAGACAAAGAATGAGGTCCGTGAAATACCCCACCGACGAGCGTCATGGGAAAGAAATCTACAAGATATCTTGTTCCTATGGAAAATGCTATATTGGAGAAACAAGATGATCATTCCAAGTAATAATTAAAGAACACGAACCAGACATTAGAAACAAACATTATCACACATCTGCATTAATAAATATATTAATGTATTACTTAATACCTTATGCCTTAATATTATTATTTTTTACTCATTAATTTAACCTATTATTTAGTACCTTATACCTTAATAAATATATTTAATATTTATTAATTATCACTTTATACTCATTAACTATTTTCACTTATTATTATTACTTATTACTGCCTATTATTTATTATTACTTACCTTTATTTACTTTACTTTCTATTACTATTAACACTTATTTGTAATTTATCTATTATTTATTTCTTATCACTTTAGGTTAACTTTTTAAACCTATTACATATTCTTACATATTCTTGAATACTTACTAATTATTACTTTAATAATTATTAATTATTATTATTACTTACTATTTTTTATTAATATTACTTAGTATTACTTACATTTATTTATTACTAATTAATGTATTAATTTAACTTTAAAACTCATTAATTATTATTTTTTTTTTTTAAATAAAAAAGGGGGGCGGAACCTGTTATATTAACCAAAGCATAATACAGCATATTCGGGGATGCCAGCTGTCCCGCCATGGAAGGAAACCGAGATAGCTGGACATCCTTGTCCACATGTCATCATGTTTGCAGAGCAGGGTGACTGTTTCAAAAATTACAAAACTATTTCCCGCCCGTAGGAAACCGGGAATAGCAAAATTG
>JASDQU010101769.1:192543-223224 GCA_032191745.1 Picea mariana | reverse complement strand
TTGGTATTCTATACTTATTAATATGAATAAAGAAAAAATATTAATAATAAAAAAATTAACACTCCATATTAATATTAATTAAAAAAAACAACACTCCATATTTGATTTATATTTAAATCTCATCCCTCATAGCAACACTGAAGAAGAATGAATAACAACCTACAACCAGACAACCGTAGCGTTTGATCCTGCATTAACTCTTCCCTTATTCGATGGGTAAGATGACAATTTTTCCTCTGGCTCGTCCGCTTTCCTGATATTTGAAAGCCTCTATAACATCAGAGAATGAATACGGGCTCTTTGGATCGATCACTGGTTTTAGTTTCTCACTTTCTATGTACGGCTGCAACTTTTCCAGGTTATGGGCGCTGGGAGTTAGTATGAAAAATTCATCCCTGGGATGAGGATGAAACGAAACTATGTCCAGAACTTTGGCTTCCACTTTGGCCACCACATGAGACTTGGTCGAATCCCCTGCAAATTAAATAAAACATTTTCATTAGATTACATCATATTTGCATTAGAAGCCAAGCGAAGCAAAATAAGTGAGTCAGTGACTGGTACCTATCGTGTCAAATCGAATTTCTCTTATCTTTTATCAAATCGAAATCAAACACCAAATCTTTTATCTTGAAAGACCAAATATTTGGTCTTCAAAGACCAAATCTTTTGTTTCGTCTTGATCTGATCGGAGAATTGTGATGAAGGAATTTGGAAATTCTGACAGATGGGTGTGTATTTGTAGCCATTAATGAAGTGCATGCACGTCGCGCTAACCCGATGAAGTACATTGCATCTAGACAGAAAAAAGAAAACTATGATTCATCTTCATATTATAATCGAATCATGACGTCTACAGTGACGTCGTGCATATATGGGAAATTTCAAAATGAATTCTTTTAATATTGGACGGAAAAAAAAATTGTAATGCCACAGACAGCGTCGAATTCCATCCATGTGTGGAAATCCTTGTAAACTAATGATGTCTTCTGTGATGTCATACGTCAAAATCTATTGATGTCCACTGTGACCTGTGTCATGAAATCTGTCAAATTCAATCTTAAAACCAAAAAATCGTCACCTTATACGTCAAATTCCAAGCCTGCAAATCCTTCTAATGTAATGATGTCTGTTGTGGCCGCATACCATCAAAATATAATGATGTCTGCTATGACTAATCTCGTCGTCAGTGAGAGTGGCTTCCAACTGTGGCTTATTGGCATGCGTTTTCTTCCTTGCTGAAGGTTTCTTCAGAGAAGCTTTCCTCTTTTGCAGTGTCATTGTCCCAACAGGGGGATCTTCAGGTGGAGGGGTAGTAGCTTCGCCTCCTCCTTGCTCTTCTTCTCCTTCATCTCCTCCTCTATGTCCTTCTACTACTTCTTCTCCTCCTCCTGGCGAGCCAAACCCGTTATCTCCAGAAGTTTTCTCTTCGTCACTCTCTATATCCTGGACTTCAACTTGCTTTTTATGCTTCTTCATCCCACTGGACTGTCCGACATGTTCAACTCGTGTAACTATCAGGCTTCCTATAGTTTCAGTATCATATAACTCTGCATTGGCGACAGGTACAAGAAATGTTTTTGCCCATTCCTTTGTAATATGTTCCATATCTTCATCCGTGAGCTTATAATATGACTGCAATTCTTCGCGGTGCTCATCTCTTCGCGCGATGATGTAAATGAAGTGGGGATCAGTGTGGAACTTCGCTATGGGCCGGTACTGATGTAGGGTACGTGGTGTCATACACGGGAATGATTCAATGGCGACCTTCAACAGCTGATAATATCTGTGAAACATGACATTAGACTGCCATTGCTTCGTCATGTCGTTGGTAGACCACAAGGTGGAAAACTGAGCAGCTTGGGGCTCCATAGGTTTGATCTCTGGGAAATTAGCTCCTTCAAGCATCTTCCAAGCCATAAATGCGATCAAGATGATCAACCAGCTGTAATGGAACTCATATCCTCAGTCTTGGGCTTCGCAACAATCCTTTTCTAGATCATTGACGAGGTAGTTTGCCTAGTTCATATGCATGCCCTCCACACACTTTTCTGTGAGGTCCACCATGAACCCAGTGACCTGTGTGGGATGGTTCTTCCTCACTATCTTGCCAGCTAAGAGTTGAAAAGCAAGGTGTACTGCACCATCCTATATGGAAGCTACCTTGTAACCTCACTTCCCATTTTCTACCTCTCCATAGGCTTCTTTGATGCGCTGTGCTAAAGAATGGTCTTATGCCTTCCTAGATAAAACTGTTGTGGGTCAGGACCCTTCAAACTTAAACCTATGATATGGTGGATCAGCGTCAGATCTATAGTGATTCTTTTGTCGAGCCATAGATATCCACCATGATAGCACAACAGAAGGAGTTTAACGCAAGCGTTAACCTCCTAGTGGTGGCCAAAATGTAGAATCTTCATTACGTTCAATACGGTTGACTGCACCAACCCCTTAATCCATCGCTGCGAGACGAGGTGAGGTTTCTTTCTAGTTTTCTTTGTTAAGTAGTGGTGAGGAGAAAGCGTGGCGTAGTTCTTTCGGTCTCCTATGTTGAATTCATTGTGTTTCAACAGCGGGATCTGTCCTAAATGACTCTCGACTATGCGAATTTCTTTCGGAATGTACACAGTGAACACGGAGTACTCAAAATCTCGAGGGATACTGTCACGATTAAAATCGTTGGCCAGAGGCAGAATATACTCAAGCGAGATCGATGGGATCTACTTTGCGTTAGCCAGATCACCGCGGTGCTTACTTCTCTATTCAATTACGGGGTTGATGTGAGTGGAACGACGTCCGATCGAAGGGGAAGCCTACAGTCCCCTAGTCGACGATGCCTAAATACCTTCAGACACAGATCTGTCGGCCATGAGCTTCCTAAGAACTTCCTCAACAAACTTCTCCAAATCACAGGGTTCGCCCAACATTCTAGCTTTTAACAGACATGCGGGGTAGACAAACAGACAGGCGGGGTATAGTTTCAAATAACGACAGGCAGTACAGCTCGACACTTGGACAATTCTTGTCTTAGCTCAGTCAATCACGGGTAGCAAAAAGTGGTCCCAGCACCACCATCGATGAGTTAAATAAGGGGGCGTCGTGACGGATCTTCCAATGGACAGGAAAATGCCTCCATCAATGAAAATCTAGTCGTTAAGGCATGGTCTCAACGTCCAAAAGCAGCCCATAAACCCATAAATGTGTTTCCTAACCATTCTAGAGCGTCACTCTAATGGTCGGGGTACCTCCAACGGTTATATAAATTCTCCAGGGTGAAGTCCAAATCTACGTGGACCTGTTGTTCCAGCGAGGTTCAAACCCTACGAACCTGCCTCCTGTGAGGTTTCGGTCTGCGAATTCTTCCATTTGGTTTCCTTAACTTCTTGTAGCTTTTCCAACTTAGCCTTCTTTTTATTGAGCTTCCTTTCCTTCTTTCCTTTTAATTGAGTCTCTTTAACTATTTTTGGAATCATCTTTCCATTCTTATTCTTATATTCCCCTAGCGTAGTGGCTTTGCACTGTCGAGGTACCCTCGAACGTTATGAAGTTAATATCCCTTTTCTTAACACTTCCTGAGTGGGCATACTTCTCTCTTGGATAGATAGGTCCTTCAAGCCTTCTTTCATTCTTTCAACCTTGATAGCTAATTCTTTTGCTTTTTGTCCCTCCTGAGTTGTTACTTTTCTTTGTTGCTTCGACTTATCCCCTCATTCTTCTCTTAGTTGATCTATTTTCCTAGCTAAGAAATATCTTAATTCTTTCTTTTTCTTTTCTCTAGCTTATTCCTCTGCTTTCCTTCTGACCTAATCTTTTTCAATCCAATCCTTACCTGAAAAAAGTGGGAAAGGGGCATTGTCCCCAACTAACCTAATGACTTCAAATTCTTCTTCAGTTGATGTTCCATGAACAATAATAGGTACAATAGTTACTCTTCTACATTAAGTTATCATCTTTCCCTTAAACAATCCTATCCTTCCTAAATAAGGCACCACAGTAGGCTTTCGCAAAACTTTCCAAGTTTCTTCTGTCATAATATTCACTTTTGTTTCTTCATCCAAGACTATACAGTCTATGTCGAAGTCTTCTATTCTTGCACTTATGCACTACTTTTCTTTCAGGCTTTCTCGTAAACTTACATATTTATGAACATCCATCGTTTCTTCCAACTGTAATAACATAGTCTGAACTTCCTCTGACCTTTTCTCTTTATGACTTTCTAACATACACTTAGTCTCTTGACTCTTTTCATAATTTTCTTGTCTTATGTCCCTCCCTTTAACTTTAGCAAGAATCCTTGGACAATCCTCAACCTCGTGACCAACAAACTTACAACAAAAACAAATAGGGCCTACCCAAGGGCATTCCTTAGCAAGATGTCTCGGCCTTATGAAATTATAACACAAATTCAATCCCCTTTTTCTCTTAAATGTTCCCCAATATTTTATGTACTGCACACTTCCCCTAGGATCATAGTGTTGGACCTGCAATTTACAAAAATTCTTTCTAGGTTCATGCATCCGCTTATCAGTTCAAAAACTCTTTCTATGCATAGGAATAACATATCTTTCTTAATTTTCATTAAATTTACTCAAATCAACTCTTTCTTTCAACTGCGCTCTAGCCTTCAGGCTATGACAGAATCTATTAGACATACTTAAATTCATGCTTAAAAAAAAAAATCACCTATCTTTCTCTTACCAAAGCATAAAGCTTACCTTTTTAGAATCTTACCTCTTTTCTCCATAACAACTTACTTTCTCGGCACAAAGCTTCGCAAATCAAGTAGAGTATTGTGCACTTCAGCAGCATATCTACGCACAGAGCTTCTATTTTTCCTTACTTCAGTTCCCAGCAATCACAGTTTCAAGTCCCGACGATGGAACCATTTGTTGGCACAGGGGCAGACCAAAGGTTCAACGCTTTAACAGCGCACCAACAAAACCCCGACTACCATCCCTTTCGGCAACACCTGCGAAGCAAACAAAGTCTCACCCGAGGTAGAAGTAGAGGGGGTTACAGCACGCAGGTGTCTGTAACCAGGCTGGGACACGAATCTGTGATAATAGCACTTCGCAGAGTATTATGTTAACGCTTAGGAAGTGAACATGCATCAGTTTATTAACCTCATTAACATCGCAGAGCATAATCAAAGACAGATCTAGCGCAGTAACAACAAGTGATTATGTACCCTGAACACTTAGCACTTAGCACTGTGAGTCAGATCTAGCATTCATTTACCCTTTAACATACGTAAAATACTTAAACAAAAAATATCTATTCATTACACATCATAATCAAAATCACTAAGCAAATGCATACATAAAGACACTGCACAAAGCAAAACAATGAGACACCATATATATACGTGGTTTACACCAGGGTGGAGCTGCGTCCACAAACCGCTTTGCCTCTTTATTATTCACCAAGATCTTACATCCAGTCACTCCTATGCACTAAGCCATAGAGTCTAACTTCACACAAGACAAGAGATCTACACACCAAGCCCTAGATCCTCCTTCTTTGCCTTCCAAAAATAAGTCAAATGCACAGAGCCACAATCTCTATCACAACACTTAGCACCTTCTACAAAATCACAGTCGAGCACAAAGCCTCGACCACATGCATTCCTTTGCACAAAACAACTTGAACTACTTGCACTGAGCTACTTCTACAATACATTCCCCTTTATTTATACTTTACAAACCCTTACAATAAGGCCTAAACATGGGTAAAACCCATGGGCCGACATCCCAAAAACCCATTACAAAACCCTAGAGTACCTCTTACTGGGTCCACATAACCCTCAAAATAGGTGAGATCCATGATCTCAGCTCCGCCTAGGCGCTCCTTCTTCGACCAATGTGTTGAAGTCCAAGTGGGACAAAACTGACCAAAGTTTCCCCAAAAATTAGTCGAGGGCCAACAATGGACGATATCCTGCAACCATTCACCAATACTTTTGTAGTGGTGTATCTAGATGACATTCTCATTTACAGCAATACTTGGGAAGAACACTTGCAGCATATTCAGTAGGTTATGCACACCCTGCGGAAGCACAAGCTATACGCCAACTTGGAAAAATGTTCCTTCGGCATGGACAGGGTCCATTACCTGGGCTACATCATTGATCAGCATGGTGTACATGTGGATCCATCCAAAATCCAATTCCATGACTGGACATCACCAACCACACTCACTGAGCTTCGGAGCTTCTTGGGCCTTGCCAATTTCTACCGCAGGTTCATGTTGGGATTCTCCCATATTGCATGGGCCCTCAACCAAGTAACCAGGGGTGGTGGTAAGGAAAAATTTGTGTGGGTTCGTTCCCAAAAACAAGTGCTCGGTGATTTGAAGCAGCGTTTGTGCTCATCCCCAATACTTTCACTATCGGACCTACAACATCCCTTTGAGATCGAGACATATGCTTTAGACTATGTTGTGGGAATCCTTCTCACTCAGCACGGCCACCCCATGGCTTATCATAGTGAGACACTATCAGATGTTGTCTATAAGTACCCTACTTATGACAAATAAATGCACTCCATTTTGTTAAAATTAAATTTAAAAGTACCTAGGAAAGTGTTTCTCATCACCTAGGCACCTAAGAGGTGAGAAAGTGCCTAATGTGGACCCTAGTCATTTAATTTGTGAGATGCAAATTAAAAGGTGATTTTTTGAGACTTAGGGAAAGTGGGTGGATAAGTGATTTTATTTCCACCGTTGATCTCATCTAATCTCCACCATTGGATGACGAGACTCTTCACCTTCCCTCATGAGGTTGATTAGGGTAGAAGGGCACACCCATTGTTGGGTGGTTGAGACATTTGAGAGAGATCAAGAGAGAGCATTTTCGAGCTGAAGGAAAGAGGCTATTTCTGAGAGCTAGGGCATGCATTCCAAGGAAGAAATATAGCACAGAAATTGAGGTAGGAGGGACAACATACATAGCAAGTCATACTATACAGATTGAGCAGGTCGTATAGCCTTAAAGTTAGCACAGAAATCCAAGAAGGGTACAATTCAGCAGAGAAGTCGTATTGTACGGATTTTCGAGTTCTGTACAATAGGAAATAGGCATGGAAATCGAGGAAAAAAAGTACATTCCACACTCTACGGATTTCGTACAGTCCGTATGGTCTGTACGACTGTTATTCAGGCACAGAAATCGAGAAATATTTATGTGGTAATTTTTGGGTGGTTTTGGCACATTTTCCAAGGCAATCGTACAACATTTAATGTTCTATTTTGAGTTGTGACTATTGGCACGAATTTCAAGGAAGTCGTACAACAAGTAGGAGGCATAGAAAATGAGGAGAAGACCTGTACTTTGTCGAAGAAAATTATGGAAAGAGTTTTGAGGAGTTTTGCTCATTTTCCTGTGTGAATACTTGGCATGGTTATCGAGATAAGTTTGTCATTAAATTTCTGAAGATGAATATGTTGTAACAGAATTTTTCTGAAGCTCCCAAATAAAAAAAACTCCCTCTCTCACTAGTTTTCCCCTTGTGGGTTTTTCCAGGGTCGTTGTTAGACCGAAAATCACTGTGTTAATATTTTTTTGAGTTTATGTGTTGCTAATATTTTATTTCTGCGTTATAAACGATGTTCAGAGTCCTCATGTTTCAGTTTTGAAATTTATTTTCTGTTGGGTTTAATTGGTTGTTATAAATATGGGTTTGGGCTTTAAACATTGGCTGAAAAATCAGCGAGACTGAAACTGGGTTGGGGTCTGAAATTTTACATGGTATCAGAGCTAAGTTGAAAGAAGCGGAAATATTTCAGCAAGTCAGAAAGTTGGGACAGCAGTCACTTCACCAGACAGAATTTTGAATTTGTCATTTTCAACAGAAAAACCCTCATCAGTTTACGAGAAAGCCTGAGACTTGAGGACAGACTTGATGGGGCAGCAAGCTTTGGTGCTTGGAAGGAGAGGATGATCTTGCTGTTGCAAGAAAATGAGTTGTGGGACATTATGGAAAATACCGCAACACGTCATGTGGTGGTACCTACTGATGGTACTCTTCTTGCAGCTTACACTAAGAAGAGTATAAAGGCTAAGAGGATTATTCTTGATGCCATCAAGGACCATTTGATTCCTTAATTGACCGGGAAGGCAAATGCCTATGACATGTGGGAGTCTTTGACTAAATTGTACCAGAGTACAAATGAAAACCGAAAGATGGTTTTGAGGGAAAAACCGAAGAGCATAAAGATGACCAAGGATGAAAATGTGGTCACATATCTTACCAGGTTGACCTAGGTGAGAGATGAGCTTGGAGATGCAGGGGAGGCCATAGTTGACAGTGATCTTGTAAGAACAACATTGAATGGAGTTTCCAAACAATGGGGTTTTTTGTAGAGGGAATTGTTGCTAGGGAGAAGCTTCCCAGTTGGGAATGTCTTTGGGATGACTTTGTTCAAGAGGAGGCCCGGAGAGGTTGTGTACATGGCAGTTCATCTACAGGTCATGATGAGGAGAATGTGGCTCTTGCTGCCAACAGCAAGAATAAATTCAGAAAGGGTCCTAAGGGTGGAAACAAACCGAAGTGTGAAGGGAAGAAAGACATGAGCAAAGTCAAGTTCTTTGCATGCCACAATTTTAGGCATTATGTAGGTTAGTGTCCTAACAAGAAGAAGAAACAAACAACAGCTTCAGCAGTGGTGGAAGATTTTTCCACCAAGTTCAACAAGGAATTTTCCTTGGTTGTATGTCTATCCACGAGGACCACTCATTCAAATATGTGGTTTATTGACAGTGGTGCCTCTTGCCATATGATAGGGGTTTGTGAGCACTTGACAGACCTTACATAGATTGGATATGTTGAGGTAGTGCTTGGAGATGATCGGGTGGTCAAGGAAGTTGGTTGCGGGACTGTATCATTTCAGAGGGAGTCTTTGCCTCCCATGTTGTTGAGAGAGGTTCTATATGTTCCAGGATTGAAGAAGAACTTAGTGTCAGTTTCTGCTATTGAGGAGAGGGGCTATGAGGTCTTTTTCCATGATGGGCAGGTGCTCCTTTTCCCAAAGGGGTCCAGTATCACTTCGGCCAAAGTTATTGGGACTAGACATGAGAAGTTGTACAATATTATGTTCCAGCCAGCGAGAGCATTGATTCATACTACCAGTAGTAGTGACCTATGTGAGCTATGGCACAGGAGGATGGCACATTTGCACCATGGGGATTTGAGAGTATTGAGGGAGATGGTGACTAGATTTCATATTTCAGTACAGAGCACCAAGAGTTGTGCAAGGGGTGTACTTTGGGAAAGTACACCAAGACTTATTTTCCTAGTAGTGAAAGTAGAGCAACAGGGATCCTTAATCTTATTCATTTTGATGTATGTGGCACGATGTCTTCGGTAACGTTGACTGGTTTTATATACTATGTTATATTCATTGATGAGTTCTCATGGAAGTCTTGGCTTTTCTTCATGAAGACCAAAGGATAGGTCTTCAGTCGGTTCCAAGAGTTCAAAGCTCTCGTGGAGAACCAAAAAGGTAATAAAATCAGAGTTCTTAGGACAGACAATGGGGGTGAGTATACCTCCAAGGATTTCATGGACTTATGTGCAAGAGAGTGCATCAAGAGAGAGTTGATTGTTCCTTACAACCCTCAGTAGAATGGGGTTGTAGAGAGGAAGAACAGGGCCATTATTGGGGTTGTGAGAGCCATGCTACATGATCAAGGGCTGCCACTATTTCTTTGGGTTGAGACATGCTACACTGCATTTTATCTGTAGAACAGGAGTCCTCACAAGGATTTGGGGAGCATGACTCCTGAGGAGGCTTTTTCTGGGAAGAAGCCCGAGGTGGGGCACTTTCTGATTTTTGGGTGCATCACTTATTCACATGTCCCTTATGAGAAGAGGACAAAGTTGGAGCCCACGGTAGAGAGAGGGATCTTTGTTGGGTACAGTGAGACTTCAAAGGCTTTCCGTATATACCTTCCTTCCTTGAGGAAGACTGTCTTGAGGAGGGATATCATATTTGAGGAGGACGGAGCTTTTAGGAAGTCACGAGGGACAGAGAGGGGTGAGCAGTCTTCACCTCATATTCAGGTGAGTCCGCAGCAGACTACATTGACACAAAGTTTGGGTCCACCAATTTCGGTGACGACAGGTTCATAGGTGACAGGGCCACAGGGTTCAAGTTCTCAGGCTACTAGTCCACAGGTTTCAAGATCGGGTACTCCAGAGTCTACTTCAGGATCACTGTCTTTAGGATATGGGGTTGATCAAGGAGATTCCCCTCCACGGGACACTACTTCAGAGAGGACTAATCCCAAGTGGCTTCAAGATACTTTGAGGGAGGCACAGGGTTCATTGGGGAATCCCAGACAGGTAGTGAGGGAGAGTAAACCTCTCGAGAGGATTTGCAGCTACATCACAATGGTGAGAAGTATTCGGGAGTCTGAGCCTTCCACTTTTGAGGAGGCTTCTGGTAGACAAGTTTGGAGAGATGCCAAGATGGAAGAGTACAATTCCATCATGAAGAACGATGTCGGGGAAGTTGTTCTTAGACCTGAGGGGAAGTCAGTGGTGACTTCCATGTGGCTTTATAAACTCAAGCATGTTGCAGATGGCATAATTGAGAAGTAAAAAGCTCGCTTTGTGGCTCGAGGTTTTTCATAAGTTGAGGGATTCGATTATGATGAGACCTTTGCACCGGTTTCTAGATATACCTCGATCAGGGTAGTGATTTCCATTGCAGTAGAGATGGGTTGGAAGATCCACCAGATGAATGTGAAAACCTCATTTCTAAATGGTCCTATACAAAAAGAGGTGTATATTGAGAATCCATTGGGCTTTGAGGTGCATGGGAGAGATTCTCGTGTGTGTAGACTGAAGAAGGCATTGTATGGGCTGAAACAAGCTCCCATATCTTGGTATTCAAGGATTGATGCCTATTTGCAGCAGTTGGGCTTTGAGAAGAGTGAGGCGGATCTGAACCTATACTTCATTGTGGTTGGAGAGGATCCTCTCATTCTCTTTCTATATGTGGATGATATATTCATTATAGGGGCAGAGAGACTCATCAGCAGTTGCAAGGAGAGCCTTGCTTCACAGTTTGAGATGATTGATATCAGACCAATGCACTATTTTTTGGGATTGGTGGTTTGGCAGGAGCCTAGACACATCTTCCTGGGACAGGGGAAGTATGTGTGTGATATTCTGAGGAGATTTTAGATGTAGGACGGTAGTTCCATGACCACTCCTATGATTATCAATTGGAAGAAGCTTCATGCTTCTGAGTCATAGTTGGTGGATTCCACTTTATATCGTCATTTGATTGGGTCATTGATGTATTTGGTCAATACCAGGACAGATATTTGTTTTACTGTCAACTCTCTCAGTCAGTTCATGGTGGAGCCTAGGAGAGTCCATTGGGTGGAAGAAGAACATATGCTCAGGTATCTTTGTGGTACGGTAGATTATATTCTGGACTATCAGAGAGGAGATGGAATTCGTCTGGTTGGTTATACAGATTCAGATTGGGTAGGGTGTGTCAGTGACAGGAAGAGTACTTCAGGGTGTTGTTTCGGATTGGGCTCAGCAGTTGTGTCTTGGTTCAGTCAGAAGCAAAAGTTAGTGGCTTTCAGTTCTGCAGAGGTTGAGTATATGGTAGCCAGTCAGGCCAGTTGTGAGGCCCTTTGGATTCGCAAGTTGCTGGTGGGATTGTTCGGTGTGCAGTTGAGGCCTACCATGATTTACTGTGATAATCAGAGTTGCATTAAATTTTCAGAGAATCCAGTTTTTCATGACAGGTATAAGCATATCGATATTCGTTATCACTTCATCCGTGACTATGTTCAAAGAGGAGCTATGGAGCTACAATACATATCTATAGAGGAGCAGGTAGCAGACATACTCACCAAAGCATTGGGCAGAGGCAAGTTTGTATTTTTCAGGGACAATCTTGGAGTGGTGAGTAACACTTTCCTCGGTAAGAGGGAGTGTTAAAATTAAATTAAAAAGTACTTAGGCAATTGTTTCTCATCACCTAGGCACCTAAGGGGTGAGAAAGTGCCTAATGTTGACCCTAGTCATTTAATTTGTGATATGCAAATTAAAAGGTGACTTTTTGAGACTTAGGGAAAGTGGGTGGATAAAGTGATCTTATTTCCACCGTTGATCTCATCTAATCTCCACCGTTGGATGAAGAGACTCTTTACCTTCCCTCATGAGGTCGATTAGGGTAGGAGAGCACACCCATCGTTGGGTGGTTGAGACATTTGAGAGAGAGCGAGAGAGAGCATTTTCAAGCTGAAGGAAAGAGGTTATTTATGAGAGATAGGGCACACATTCCAAGGCAAAAAGATAGCACATAAATCAAAGTAGGAGGGACAAAATACACAACAGGCCGTACTGTACGGATTGAGCATACTGTACAGCCTTAAAGTCGACACAAAAATTGAGGAAGGGTACAGTTCAGCAGAGAAACCGTACTGTATGGATTTTTGGGTTCCATATAGAAAGAAACGGGCACGAAAATCGAGGTAGAAAAGTACATTCCATACTGTACAGATTATGTACTGTCTGTACAGTCCGTACGACTGTTATTCAGGCATAGAAATCGAGAAATATTTTTGTGGTAATTTCTGGGTGGTTTTGGCACATTTCCCAAGGTGATCGTACAACATTTAATGTTCTATTTTGAGCTATGACTATTGGCACAAATTTAAAGGCATATTTATAGCAAGTAGGAGGCACAGAAAATGAGGAGCAGACCTGTACTTTGTTGTAGAAAATTAAGGAAATATTTTTTAGGAGTTTTGTTCATTTTCCTGTGTGAAGACTTGGAACGGTTATTGAGATAAGTTTTTCATTAAATTTATGAAGATGAATATGTTGTAACATAATTTCTCTGAAGCTCCCAAATAATAAAAACTCCCTCTCTCACTGGTTTTCCCCTTGTGGGTTTTTCTAGGGTTGTTGTTAGATCGAAAATCACTGTGTTAATATTTTTCTGAGTTTATGTGTTGCTGATAATTTATTTCTGCATTATAAGCGATGTTCAGGATCCTCATGTTTCAGTTCTGAAATTTATTTTCTACTGGGTTTAACTGGTTGTTATAAATCTGGGTTTGGGCTGTTATAAATGGTACTAGACTCTTATGTCCATGAGACCTATAGATGGCCCCAACTCTATGAGACAGACCCAAACTTCACCACCACCTACCAAATGTTGGGCACAAACGTGGTTGTCACTAATTTCTATCTTCAGGATGGGTTGTTGTGTCATCTGGGCCATATCTGCATTCCATCAAGCGAGTGAGTGAAGCTGATCTGTGACGCTAACTACAGTCGGGTGGTAGGACACTTCGACGTCGAAAAGACAATGGCAATGTTGCAGAAACATTTCTACTGGATGAAACTTTGACAAAAGGTTAGCAAGTATATTAGGTCTTGCATTGCCTGCACTATTTCCAAACCGACCACTAAGAAACAAGACCTGTACACCCCTCTGCCTACTCCTGACAATCCATGGGAATCCATCTCCATGGACTACATGTCGTGCCTCCCGTCCACCAAGCGGGGAAATTATTGTGTTTTTGTTGTTGTTGATCATTTTTCTAAGATGGAGATTATGGCGACCAGCAAGAAGAGCATCACACAACAGAGAACACTGCCAAACTCTTCTTTGAACGAGTCTGGGTACATTTTGGAATCCAAAAAACCATTGTCTCGGATCGGGACATTCGATTTCTCAACACATTCTGGTCAAGCCTCTGGTCATTACTGGACACCAAGCTCAACAAATCCACAGCCCTCCACCCCCAAACAAATGGCCAGACCGAGGTCGTAAATCGAATGATCGTGCATATCCTGTGCATAATTCCAAGCACCCTCGCACATGGGATGATATTCTTTCCTATGTATAGCATAGCTACAAGCGAGCCTTGCATATCTCAACTATCCATAGCCCCTTTCAGGTGGGGTTGGGATTACAACCATTGGGTCCCATAGATGTTGCACTACCCCTTGCGGTCACCTCAGCTGACTCATCTCTTGCTCCAACTGAAGCTGACAAAGGAACCTGGTTCATTGAGCGGATCCAGCACATCCGTCAACAAGTTCAGGATATCCTACAGAAGTCCAATGACAAGTACAAGCAGCGCTATGATCAACACCAGGTGCCACATAAGTTTTAGGTGGGTGACAAAGTTTGGTTGCATTTGCTGAAAGAACGTCTTATCGAACCCCATCGGAAGATTCTCCCAGTCTGTTATGGGTCATACACCATCACCAAGGTTGTGGGTGATAATGCTTTTGAGCTCAACATTCCTTCTTTCCTTGGCCTGCACCCAATGTTCAACGTGGATCTCCTTCAACCTTATTTCCCACCATTATTAGACACCTCAGAGATAGAAGAAAAGTTGACACCAACAGAGCTCAAACCCAACAGCATACAACAAGAATTCAGTGATCAGATTGTTGACAAATAGGTCAAGGGCACTCACCATTAAAGGATCCAGCTTTATCGAGTTGTCAAAGCAGGGCAGCTCCTACACCAAGGAAAGTGGCTCACCTAGGGCCAAATTCAGCAGAAATTTTCTCATCTAATGGGGGCACTCAATGCAATGGAGACCATTGCTTCCTAAGGGGGGAGGATTGATCCATATGGATTTCATTGGCCTCCCACCTATTCCAACTAGTTCATTTTGGCAGTTTTCCAATTCGGCAGTTTTTCCTAGTTTTCGGGTCCCTGATTTCTGGGGCCATTTTGAGCCCCTAAATAGCATTTTTAGGGCTCGCCACAGTCAACATGTATAATTCTTGCCACATAAAACATGTGTATTAATCGGATAGACCTTTCCAACGAGCTATCATGCGCCTAAAACAGAGATCGTATGCAAAAGTTACGACCTTAGGAAGTTGATGTAATAACTTACCCAAACGAGGCCCACATGACTTTTAGCGCTTCATCTCCTAGGGTTAGGTTTTTAGATGTCTATGGTTTTTGACATTCCTTTTTATTGTAAAAAGGCCTTGAGAGCCTCATTGTAATCATCTTCTCATGAATGAGTGCATTCGTCACATCTCTTCTAATAGATAAGCCGCCACCATTCTAGCAAGCTTGTTTTTCGTTGCATTTTATAGTTGCAGCTTATTTCCTTATTGAATAGAAACCAGTTTTAATGTATATCTGTTATTATGTGTTAAGCATCTTTTGATAATAATCTATATTCATTTTTTTATGCTCATAAAATCTGGATCAATGAAAGTTACATGCAAAATAAATAACTTAAAATAAAATATTAAAGCTACTTATAGTGATTCACCTTTATAATTTAAGTGAAATACACTTTACAATGGATACATGAACTTTTTCAAAAAAAATGTAACAAAAAAGAGACTTAAACTCAAGACCTCTTACTTAATAAAGCAACTTTTAACCAAATGATCTAGTGCAAAACATATTGTATTGTTTAGAAGGAGGATTGGGGTTATTGTTGTTGATGATGATGATGATGATGATGTCGATAGCCTTGGAGAGAGTGCTCATAAAAAACCATTTTCACATAAGAAAAAAAATTTGTTTCTTGATGGAAACAAGGGTTAGATCTCAGTTAGCTTACTTGGAAAATGCAACTTTTCCCTCTATTTCTTATTTACCGAGATCACACAGAACACACAACAAAGAGCATATGTAGACAAGAAAATCATTTCCAATATGTTTATGATTTGTCAAGATCACACAGGGCATAGGGAAAAGAGTATACGCAGATTGAAAAGAGAAGCAACCTAGAAATTAAAAAATTGAAAACTAAAATACAACCAAAATATTAACTCTGCAAAAATATAAAAGGGCATATTTGGGCTTAACACCTCGAGATCTGACTGAAATGGTCGTATATTGGGAAAATGGAAACCTTTTCAAGTGAAACAAAAAGAGTTATTGACTTAAACGAGTGCTCCATATGAAATGGAATAGTCCTCTCAGCCCAAAAATGTATGGAAATGGAAGAAACCATAGATGATGCAACATGGCTTCACGATCTCGGTTTACAATGGGAGTGGGTCTTCAAATGCACTATGATACCATGTTCGATAACACATGTGTTCCAACACAGGATGAACAGCTTCAATAACCAATCACACAACCATATCAAATATCAACACACCAATGTTTTCACATGGTAAAATCCCTACAGGTAAACATCCATGGCCCCAACCAACATGGCCACTTGGAGCAATTTATTAATGCAAAAGAAAAAATTACAAAGAGATTTATAAGATATTTTTTCACAATTGATCATCAATAAATGAACCTCCATGATCTTTAAATATAAACCATGGACCAATCAGGTGTTAATCCACATATCAATGTAGTCATTAATATCAAGGATAATATGAATCATCATATCACTCTATGTCGGGAACATATCATGACCATCAGATTTCCTAACTACAAATGCATACTAAAGAAACACACTACTAAACACACTTTTACCTAATGACACATTAAACCAAGTTGATCTTAAATAACTCCCATGGGGTCTTCACTAAGTGAACCTGTGACATAGCACCTACGTTCATTAGATATTAAAGAATACCCCTAATTTCACTAAATATTGATAAATACCTCCCAAAATCCTTTTTTTGAACCCCCCTCCCAATACATATTTCCAATAAACGAAACCCCTATTTTAGCTAGATACCACTTTTTATACCCCTCAATACCTATTGTTGGAAGTAGGCCAAGTATCTACACCATGCGGAGGTAGTAGTTCAACGTTCAGAATGGTAGGACACGATCCCACCATCAGGTTACCAGAATTTAAAGGAGAAGTGTCAGAGGACCCGAAAAAAAATTTGTTCATATGTGAGAAGATTTGGGAAGAAAAACAGATCACAAACAGAGACACTAAACTGGCACAGTTAGCGATTACACTAAGGGATCGTGCACTGGATCGGTATATGAGTTTAGCTACAAACAATCCACCAGGGACAACCAGGACAATTGTAGATATTAAGAAACTTCTAATAAACAAATTCCAGAAGTCGAGTTCAGAGGATCAGTACATGAACGAGATGATCGAAATTAGACAGAAACTAGGAGAATCTATATGGGATATTGATCAAAGATTCAAGCGACTAAAGGGAAAGTTGAAATATCTCATGACTGATATGCAGCATAGGCACATATTCGTCAATTCATTGCTACCACACTTAAAGTATCCATTGCGACAATATAAATTCCAGAACCAGGTAGAGGCTCTGCAGGCAGCCCTGCAACTGGAAGAAAACCAGTATCAACAAACAGACCCAGCTATTGAAGAACTAAAGGAGGATTTGAAGAACTTAATGTTTCATCTAAACCATAATAAGAGTAAGGACAAATGAGAAGTTGTTTGGTGTACTACATGCAAGATGGAAGGACACCACAAGAATGAATGCCCAACATTCGTGAAGTATATGGAAGAAGGAATGCCAAATCCATTACCAACAGGAGGATTATGGTGTGAAATCTACAAGAAACTGGGTCACAATCCTTATCACTTCACGATGATACATAAATACCAGACAGTCTCAAAGAGTTCATATTGCACCTTTTGCAAGTCAGTAGGCCACGACGACAAAGATTGTAGAACTATGGAGTTGATGCGAGAAAGGACATCAGATGCCTATAGAGTGCAGGAAAAAATGATGACTGGGCAAGCCACACAATATTTTAATCAAGTTCCAGCTCCATACAACACTGCATAGCAACAGTATAATATTTCACATAAACCATATAACAATGTGCAACCATAGTACAACACAGCACAGCCTCAGTACAATACCGCGTAGTATAATCAAGCGCCTCAGTATAACGCGTCGAGAGGAGATCAAGTAGGCTACAGAGATGGAGGATGAGATAGAGGAAATTTCGGACGAGGCAGAGGACCGGTGGTATGTCACAATTTTCAACAACCGGGACATTATACAAGAGAATGTTCGCTTCCACCAGCAACCTGTATGTATTGTCGTGCATCAGACCATGATACAGAGGAATGTCCGACACTATTAGTAATTATCCTGGAAAAGAGGAACCAGAACAACCAGAATGTTCAATGGATCTCAGCCAAATCAAGGGATGAAGGATGGGACATCAACATAGTTACCCGCGAAGGAGCGAAAACAGGAAACAACGCAGTCCGACAAGAGCCAGTACAAAACCAGTGGGTGAAGAAGAACGTCGAACCAAAGAAGCAGTTCAATGCACAAAAGGAGAAGGAGATATTTAAGCAAGAAAGACAAGAATTTCATAAGGAAGACAGGGCATTGACTTCAACTGCGCAACAAAGCCAGGAAGCACTAGAGTACGAAATGCATCCATTATTGGATCATACCAACGAAATGCAACCCATGGGACAAGCAAGTACAATCCAAGGCTTTTTGCAATCATGTGTAAAAGTATTGAATGATCCATCATCTGTAAAAATATTGCAAAACATACTAGAAAAGTGTAGTATCGAGACGGAAGGAAAACTAGAACCAAAAACAATCAATCACCTACATACAATAAGAAGAACCAGTAGGGAGTTCAGGCTGAATGCCAACATCAGAGATTTCAACATGGGAGATATCATACTGGATCTAGGATCTGAAGTGAATGTATTACCAAAGAATACATGGAAATTCATGGGGGAGCCCACATTAGGATATTCACCTATTCAACTGAAACTAGCAAACAACACAGAGTCCTACCAATCGGTAGATTGAAAGGAGTAATAGTAGACCTGGATGGAGTGTGCACTAAAGTAGACTTTGAAGTGATTGAAATAGTGGATGGCACAACACCATATCCAGTGTTGCTTGGTTTGGATTGGGCATTTGAAAACTAGGCCATAATAAACTTAAAGACAAGAAAAATGACATTTGAGTCACGGGAATACAGGGTCATTGTGCCATTAGACCCATCAGAAGGGGAAAGGTTTGTAGAACCTACGTGCTTAGACTTAGAGGAAATCAGCCAGTTGTACAGAACAACTGCACGCGATGAGGATTATGTAAACCCAACTGCAGACAGAATACTTAGTTGGCGAAGCATTACTTCATGTGCGACAGACTCAGACATCGGTTTAGAGAATTGGCAACAAAGGCTACATGAAGTTTCCACGAGAATATGTGCAAGAATAGACCACAGAGTAAGATGGGTCAGCATAGAGATAAGGGAACCACCTAGTTTCCATGGAGTAAACGATTTGGAAACATTCTTGGCACAGTATGAAGACGAAGGCTTAGAGAATCAGAGACTGTTAGCACTTGATATAGCACTCAAGGCCACACCTGAAAGATGGTGGGGTGAACACAAAGAGACAATCACATACTAGTACCAATGTAAGCGGATACTACGCATAAGGTTCAACGCAGAATAGAAAAACAACAAGCAACAGAGGTACAATGGACAGGGGGAACCAGCGGAACACTTGGAGAAGTGTAGAACATTGTGGAAAATGACACCCCCCAAGGAATGGCCTCATCATTTCATACACACTCTAGAGGGCATACCAGCGAACTGGTGTATAGACCAGGAATTGCGCAAGGGAACTATGACCTGGACAACATTGCAACAAAATTTTATAGTCACTTTTTCATTTGAACATGAAAACCCCAACATAGATACAGCTCTCAAACAAATAAGAGGAGTGATATTCATCAAGGAACCGGAAGTCGAGCTCATAACAGAAGAGCAACATCAGAATAAACAGACAGTCAAGGAACTGTTGTCATGTTACCATGTGCAAGGGGAAGCACCAAATAAAGACAATATGCATGATATTCAAATCGAAGAAGCAGAAGGTGAAAGAGAAGTGGAGGGACCACCTATAGAATCAGAAGTTATTGTTGCGCCGATCAAGGTAAAGAAAGTCAACATTGGTACAGTTGAGAATCCCAAAATGGCCAGCATTGGAGATTACTGGGATGAGAAAGTAGTGGAAAGCATAACAGAGTTATTGCGCGAATACAACGACATGTTTCCCACAACATTTACAGAGATGAAGGGTATAGAAGGAGAGCTAGGAGAGATGAATATACCACTCAGACCTGAAGAGAGATTGATCAGATAGCGGCCATATAGACTAAATACAATATATAAGCAGAAAGTCAAAGCTGAGATCGACAGGATGCTCAAAGCCAGAATCATAGAACCGATTGAAGAGTCAGAATGGATAAGCCTGATGGTAGTCCTGGAAACAAAACAAGGAGGAATAAGGATGTGCATCGACTTGAGGAAGTTGAACTATGCATGCCTACATGACTCATTTCCTACACCTTTCACGGATTAAGTGTTAGAGAACGTAGGTGGACATGAAGCTTACTCATTCACTAATGGATTCTCAAGCTACCATCAGATCAAGATAGCACAGGAAGACAAATACAAGACCACATTTGCAATAGAATGGGGATCCTACCAATACACAGTCATGTCGTTTGGACTGAAGAATGCACCAACAATATTTTCTAGAGTAGTCATCGTCACGTTTAAAGAATTCATCCACCAGTTTCTCAAAGTTTACCTGGACGATTGGACAGTCTACAGTTTGTTGAAAGACCATGAGAAGTCTTACGGCTGATGTTAGAAAGATGTAGGCAGTGCCATATATCATTTAACATAAAGAAATTCATATTTGGAACACCGTTTGGGACACTATTGGGCCACATAGTATGCAAACAAGGTTTACTAGTAGATCCTACAAAGATTGCAGTAATTGTTAATTTACCACCACCAAAAATAGTACGTTAGCTAAGAGCGACGTTGGGACACAAAATATACTACAGAAAATTTATCAAAGGGTACGCGTAGATCACTGCACCAATGGAAAAGTTGTTAAGAAAGGATACAAAGTTTCAATGGAACAATGAGTGTCAACACGGTCTAGATACCCTAAAAGAAATGATGGTCACCACACCAATATTAGTATTTCCAGACTGGGAGAAGACATTCCACGTGCATGTAGATGCATCAACCATATCACTTGGAGTTATCTTGGCGTAGCCAAGAGCAGGAGACTTGGATCACCCGATAGCATTTGCAAGCAGGAAACTATCAGAATCGGAGCAGAACTATAACACTACAGAGAGAGAAGGCCTAGCTATGGTCTACGCACTGCAAAAGTTCAGACATTACTTATTGGGGAAACACTTTAATATGTTCACAGATCACTCAGCCTTGAAATACCTAGTCAACAAGCCAGTGTTGGGGGGGAGAATCTGTCGATGGTTACTATTGTTTCAAGAATTTGACTTTGAAGTAATCATTAAGCTAAGAAAATTGAATGCATGACTTGACCACCTGTCAAGGGTCACAAATGGAGAAGAACCTACGAATTTAGAAGACAACTTCTTGGATGCACATTTATTCTCAGTCCATATCGTTGATGAATACTTCACAGATATCATTCAATACTTGATCATAGGTACAGTTCCACAAGAATATAACACCGCATAGAAGAAAAACCTCGTAGTCTGGGTTGCAGACTATCAACTGACACTTATACAAAATGGGCGCAGATAGCATCTGTTAACAACATTCTTGTCTTGGGCATAAGAATATTCAGGTCTGCAAAGTTGCATGAGAAGCGCCCAAGCACAACACGAAAAAATCTTGTTTCAGGCTTCCAAGCAAGTAAACAGGCGAAATTATGTTGTCAACGGCCCAGATTCATCCATAGGAGCAGATCGACGGTCGGCGGGAAATCGCGATTAGCGAAGTTGCGCTGGGATTAGCGTGATGGATAGTTTCTATATTGCATGCAAGAAAGGATATCAGTTGTCCATCCAAAGGATGCGTGGCAAGAGATCTAGTCACGTCGGCATTTTGGCATTCGGGAGTTCGAAGGGTGAGGGTTTCACGTTGTTCTACATCTCGAAACCTCGAACCCCGAAACGTCGATAAGCACCTTTGAAGCTAAGCCTATGGTCCTAGCACCCGGTCACGTCAAGCGAGCCTGGTAATGGAGGCAGCCCTCTTCTAACATCGAATACCATCTCGACCGTTCCTCTGGAGGACACGCGGCGTACATCCGTGCTTTCGTGGTTTGGTCAATCGGGATTTTGAGGAAAATTGCATCGTGAACCCCTGGTTCCAGAAATCCAAAAAGAATCGAGACCGTCCATCTGAAGGACACACGACGCAATAGCTGAGCCACTAGTGGGGCCCTTCGGTATTTTCATGTTGAAAGCGCTGAGGTCATCTCAACCGTTCATCCATCAGCGAGGCTCGGGCACATTTAACTTAAAGAGGGTGCAAATCTGGACGGTCATGATCCAGGCACTCAAATTCACGGATGAGGTTCAATTCCGCACCCCCTCCGTCATTCTGGCTTTAACGAGAGGGGGGGGTTCGGAATCGAAGATAATGTATGCACGCATCTGGACGGACCAAGTCTCAGTGCTTAGATCTACGGTCTGTATTGAATTCTGGACCCCCCCATTGTTTCTGCCTTTAATGGAGGGGGGGGGGTTCGGAATGAAATTTCACTCTAGCGGGCTCCTTATATGTACGTGGCATGAATATACTGCTCCCAAGTCCTCACCTCCTTCCATGTGTCCCTTTTTCCCAGTCACCTCCACCTCAACACCTCCCTCCATTCGATGTCTCCTGTCTCCGTATCACTTCCACAAAAGCACCCCTTTTTCCCCTCGCCTCACCTTCACCATACTGGCACCTACAGCATCCTCGTCAAGCATGCCACATCTTCCACCTCTCATCCCGTAAACCGTTTGACTGGTCCAGGTGGCCCCTCAAGAAGACCTCCACGTCCCCAAAAGGCAGAGTTGACCAGAACCGTTCCTAATCTCAAGAGGGCAGTTATTATAGTTGTTGGAGGTGGTTAGACATCGTCTCCGTCATAAATGGAAAGTCCAGCAAAGGACTAAAGTTGGTCGATTTGTCTGTAGCAGGACAATCCAAAATCTGATAGCGTCTGTCATAGGTGCACGATCGGCCAGAGTCTGCATGCGCAGACTGTCAGAGGACATGCAGACACAATGTTTTTAATGCAGCATCTTGTTTTTGTTGTTGTTGTTGTTTTGAGTATATGAAGGCGTTTTCGCCATTTTTTGTAATCATCGATGGTTGAGCTAGGCTCCCGATTGTAAAGTTTTGATGAAGCGTTGCTCGTTCTGGTTATGTATTGTCATTTGAGACTTCTTACTTTATGGATGTTAGTCTCTTTCCATCCCTTTGTTTACACTGTGTTAGAACAGCTCAGAATTGGAGGATCCATTCAAGTTGCGTTGTTATAGGATGATGTAGATTGGATCACTATAATAGTCGCAGGGTTTCTAATCAGTTCTTGTGCTTTGTCAACACTGAATGGCTCGGAATTGGAGGATCCAGTCGAGCCACCTTTCAGTTCCTTGAAACTCGGAGTCAAGAGGATCTTGTCTTCTGATTTTTTCCTCCTCAAGTTGTCGAAGGCCTGATGCCTGAGGCATTCTTTCTCACTCATCTCATTAAGTCTTCCATCTATCCATCTTATACTCAACTTACTGACGGAAGTTCGATCAAGACCTCCCTTGTTTTCTACACACCAGGCCTAGTTTCCTGAGTTAAAGCTATATCTTCTTGAGTCTCTATCCATTGGATCACCCCATTAAACAAATCGTGACATAAAATTGATGGGCGTTGGGCTCTGCTCCTGCAAGCAATCCAGGAGTGACTTCTGACGCTAACATTTCTGGTGCCGTTGTCGGGGACGAAGTTGAAGATTTTCCCTGGGATTGAACGAAAACGATTAACTGATTCTTAAGGTGCATCAGATATCAGAATTATCAAGATTGATACTGTGCACCTGGCGACTCCATTGTTTCCACTTCACTATTTCAGTTGTGGCTACTGTTGGCACACCTGAAAGCTGACCCAAGCTGACCCAGAGGAGCTTTCTCGAGAAGGTTTCAGCAGCTGCTTTCTTAGCCTAAGAAGCTTCATGGGGTAACAACAACGTTAGGATCTGGCCTTTGATGGTGAACAAGGACTAGACACATTCGAAGCTGCGCATCTTTCACCTGGTGACTCCATGATTCGAGGATCGATTGGTGACTCCACTAGTTCGGATGGAGAAGGTCTTGGCTCGCAGGTTTTCTCCTTTTGATTTTTTTTCTATTCCTGGTTTTCCTAAAGTTGTCCCTTCTCCGAATGAATGGGGCGAATATTTTCCCATATTTGGGAAATGTGAAGAGGACAACCCTGCTCAGCACCTCAGCGAGTTTCATGAACTCATGCGTCAGTGGGAGATACATCATGAGGATGTATTGTTGAAGATGTTCATGTTCTCGTTAGCAGGGGATGCGCGTAAATGGTATCATTCTTTACCCCTGCTAGCATTTCTTCACTCAGTAATTTCCATGCAACTTTCACTGCCTATTGTCAAAAGCTGTATCCCTCTGAGTTGATTTTTCATAACTGTTGTGAGGGATACCGCAACTTTATACAAGATAAAGAAGTTTCTGACATACGTTGTGGGGATGATCCTGATGAACTGGATCAGAACTCAATCCTTTCTCCTCCCCATTCATCTGCATCAGAGGCAGGTTATGAAAGTGATGAAGATCCCAGGGAGGAAGGAGATGCCCTGAGTGAGCTAATGGAGCAGGTGAAATATCTCTCTGCCCAATTAGAAAGATTGAAATTTGAAGACTGTGCAGAGGAGTTTCCAGCCTTGGAAGGAGATACCCTGAATGAGCTGATGGAGCAGGCGGTATCTCTCACTACCCAATGTGAAAAATTGGAATCTGATGGCAACGAAGAGGATTTTCCAGTCTTCGAGGCAGATGATCTAAGCAGCTCTTTTTAAGAGATTATCAAAGATTTCTTAGATGCGTTAGCATCTGCCCCTGATGAGCCTTCTGTCTCAGAATTAAACGAAGAAGCCATTGTGAAAGAGAATTGTTCTTTTTTCCTTCACGAGATTTCCCATGATGTATTTACATTTGGGATTGAAAGGAAGGATCGGGAGACCATTCCCTTTTTACAAGATGGGTAAGTGCACGAAGAAGACGAGGAAGAACTAGAAGAGCAGCTAGGCGCACATTTCTTTTCCTATCCAGAGCCAGTCAACGAGCAGCCACCGCCTGAGATCAGTGAGCCTACGACAGTTGTCCACTCACCTGTGCTTGTCAGAGATATTCAGCCACATGTGAACAAATCTGTAGTAGAGGAGGCTGCCTGTCACCAATTTTCTGAAATTCGCCACTCATTCTATGACCCTGTCGGCGAATACATGGAGTGGCATGTCCTTTATGCCTTGGAGCCGCCCTATTTCGTAGCAACTTCAGTCTGTGAGGAGAAGTTGAAGAGTGTAGTCGTTCTGCTGTCACGGTTACACTATCTGCTAGTGATCATCGACAGAAGGAAGGAGCTTCTTTCCAAGAAGCTGCTTGAATGGCTATGGTGGAATTTTTCTTTCACCTAGCCCCATGTAAAATATTTTATTAGCATTAGGACTCTATATAAATAAGCTCCTTTGAGCATGTAGCTTTGTTTGCTTTGCTTTAATTTTCGACCTATATTTTCAGAAGCAGGATGTTTTGAGCTTGACTCCATAGCCCAACAGCAAGGCACTAGAACTGCAAAATGAGTCTTTAGAGCATCACAGGGATGACTCTATCCCCCATGGAGCCTAATGTTAACAACATTCTTGTATTGGGCACAAGAATATTCAGGTCTGCAAAGTTGCACGAGAAGCGCCCAAGCACAGCACAGAAAAATCTCGTTTCAGGCTTCCAAGCAAGTAAACGGGCAAAATTATGTTGTCAATGGCCCAGATTCATCCATAGGAGCAGATCGACGGTTGGCGGGAAATCGAGGTTAGCGGAGTTGCGTCGGGATTAGCTTGATGGGTAGCATCTATATTTCATGCAAGAAAGGATATCTGTCGTCCATCCAAAGGACGCGTGGCGCGAGATCTAGTCACGTCATCATTTTGGCATTCGGGAGTTCGAAGGGTGAGGGTTTCACGTCGTTCTACATCTCGAAACCCCGAACCTCGAAATGCCGATAACCGCCTTTGAAGCTAAGCCTATGGTCCTAGCACCCAGTCACGTCAACTGAGCCTAGTAATGGAGGCAACCCTCTTCTAACATAAAATACCATCTCAATCGTTCCTCTGGAGGACACGCAACATACATCAGTGCTTTCGCGGTTTGGTCAATCGATATTTTGAGGAAAATTGCATCATGAATCCCCGGTGCCAGGAATCCCGAAAGAATCGGGACCGTCCATCTGAAGGACACACAGCGCAATAGCTGAGCCATGAGTGGGGCCCTTCGGGATTTTCATGTTGAAAGTGTCGAGGTCATCTTAGCCATTCATCCATAAGCGAGGCTCAGGCACATTTAATTTAAAGATGGCGCAGATCTGGACGGTCATGATCCAGGCACTCAAATTCACGGACGAGGTTCAATTCCACACCCCCTCCATCATTTTGGCTTTAACAAGAGGGGGGGGGGGTCCGGAATCGGAGATAATGTAAGCGCACATCTGGACGGCCCAAGTCTCGATGCTTAGATCTACGGTCTGTATTGAATTCCGGACCCCCCCATCGGTTTTGCCTTTAATGGAGGGGGGGGGGGTCCGGAATGGAATTTCACTCTAGCAGGCCTCCTATCTGTATGTGGCACGAATATACTGGTCCCAAGTTCTCATCGCCTACCATGTGTCCCTTTCGCCCAGTCACCTCCACCTCAACACCTCCCTCCATTCGTTGTCTCCTGTCTCCGTATCACTTCCACAAAAGCACCCCTTTTTCCCCCCGCCTCACCTTCACCATACTGGCACCTACAGCATCCTCGTCAATCATGCCACATCTTCCACCTCTCATCCCATAAAATGTTCGGCTAGTCCAGGTGGCCCCTCGAGAAGACCTCCACGTCCCCAAAAGGCAGAGTTGACCAGAACCATTCCTGATCTCAAGAGGGTAGTTATTGCAGTTGTTGGAGGTGGTTAGACATCGTCTCTCTCGTAAATGGAAAGTACAGCAAAGGACTAAAGTTGGTCGATTCGTCTGCAGCAGGACAGTCCAAAATCTGACAGCGTCTGTCATAAGTGCACGATCGGCTAGAGTCTGCATGCGCAAACTGTCAGAAGACATGCAGATGCAATGTTTTTAATGCAGCATCTTGTTTTTGCTGATGTTGTTGTTTTGAGTATATGAAGGAGTTTTCGCCATTTTTTCTAATCATCGATGGTTGAGCTAGGCTCCCGATTGTAAAGTTTTTATGAAGCGTTGGTTGCTCTGGTTATGTATTGACATTTGAGACTTCTTACTTTATGGATGTCAGCCTCTTTCCATCCCTTTGTTTACGCTGTGTTAGAATAGCTCGGAATTGGAGGATCCAGTCGAGTTGCACTATTATAAGATGATGTAGGTTGGATCACTGTAATAGTCACAGGGTTTCTAATCAGTTCTTGTGCTTTCTCAACACTAAATGGCTCGGAATTGGAGGATCTAGTCGAGCCACCTTTCAGTTCCTTGAAACTCAGGGTCAAGAGGATCTTGTCTTCTGAGTTTTTCCTCCTCAAGTTGTCGAAGGTCTGATGCCCAAGGCAGTCTTGCCCACTCATCTCATTAAGTCTTCCATCTATCCATCTTATACTCAACTTACTGACGGAAGTTGGATCAAGACCTCCCTTGTTTTCTACACACCAGGCCCGGTTTCCTGAGTTAAAGCTATATCTTCTTGAGTCTCTATCCATTGGATCACCCCATTAAACAAATTGTGACATAAAACTGATGGGCGTTGGGCTCTGCTCCTGCAAGCAATCCAGGAGTGACTTCTGACACTAACATTTCTGGCGTCGTTGCCAGGGACGAAGTTGAAGATTTTCCTTGGGATTGAATGACAATGATTAACTGATTCCGAAGGTGCATCAGATATCAGAATTATCAAGATTGCTATTGTGCACCTGGCGACTCCACTATGGTGACTCCATTGTTTCCACTTCACTGTTTCAGCTGTGGCTACTGTTGGCACACCTGAAAGCTGACCCGGAGGAGCTTTCTCGAGAAGGTTTTAGCAGCTACTTTCTCAGCCTGAGAAGCTTACCGGGGTAACAACAATGTTAGGATCTGGCCTTTGATGGTGAACAAGGACCAGACACATTCAAAGCTGCGCATCTTTCACCTGGCGACTCCATGATTCGAGGATCGATTGGCGACTCCACTGGTTCGGATGGAGAAGATCTTGGCTTGCAGGTTTGCTCCTTTTGATTTTTCTGCTATTCTTGGTTTTCCTAATGTTGTCCCTTCTCCAAATGAATGGGGCGATTATTTGCCCATATTTGGGAAATGTGAAGAGGACAACCCTGCTCATCACCTCAGCGAGTTTCATGAACTCATGCGTCAGTGGGAGATACATCATGAGGATGTATTGTTGAAGATGTTCATGTTCTCGTTAGCAGGGGATGCGCATAAATGGTATCATTCTTTACCCCCTACTAGCATTTCTTCACTTAGTAATTTCCATGCAGCTTTCACTACCTATTGTCAGAAGTTGTATCCCTCTGAGTTGATTTTTCATAACTATTGTGAGGGATACCGCAACTCTATACAAGATAAAGTAGTTTCTGATGTAGGCTGTGGGGATGATCTTGATGAATTGGATCAGAACTCAGTCCTTTCTCCTCCCCATTCGTCTGCATCAGAGGCAGGTTATGAAAGTGATGAAGATCCCAGGGAGGAAGGAGATGCCCTGAGTGAGTTGATGGAGCAGGTGAAATATCTCTCTGCCCAATTAGAAAGATTGAAATTTGAAGACTGTGTAGAGGAGTTTCTAGCCTTGGAAGGAGATACCCTGAATGAGATGATGGAGCAGGCGGTATCTCTCACTACCCAACGTGCAAAATTGGAATCTGATGGCAACGAAGAGGATTTTCCAGTCTTCGAAGCAGATGATCTAAGCAGCTCTTTTGAAGAGATTATCAAAGGTTTCTTAGATGCGTTAGCATCTGCCCTCGATGAGCCTGCTGTCTCAAAATTAAACGAAGAAGCCATTGTGGAAGACGATTGTTCTTTATTCCTTCACGAGATTTCCCATGATGTATTTACATTTGGGATTGAAAGGAAGGATCGGGAGACCGTTCCCTTTTTACAAGATGGGGAAGTGCACGAAGAAGACGAGGAAGAACCAGAAGAGCAGCTAGGTGCACATTTCTTTTCCTATCTAGAGCCAGTCAACGAGCAGCCACTGCCCGAGATCAGTGAGCCTACGACAGTTTTCCACTCACTTGTGCTTGTCAGAGATATTCAACCACATGTGAACAACTCTATAGCAGAGGAGGCTGCCTGTCGCCAATTTTCCAAAATTCGCCACTCATTCTATGACCCTGTCGGCGAATACATGGAGTGGCATGTCCTTTATGCGTTGGAACCACCCTATTTCATAGCAACTTCAGCCTGTGAGGAGAAGTTGAAGAGTGTATCCGTTCTGTTGTCACGGTTACACTATCTGCTAGTGATCATCAACAGAAGGAAGGAGATTCTTTCCAGGAAGGTGCTTGAATGGCTATGGTGGAATTTTTCTTTCACCTAGCCCCATGTAAAATATTTTATTAGCATTAGGACTGTATATAAATAAGCTCCTTTGAGCATGTATCTTTGTTTTCTTTGTTTTCTTTGCTTTACTTTTCGGCCTATATTTTCAGAAGCGGGATGTTTTGAGCTTGACTCCATAGCCGAACAACAAGGCAATGGAACTGCAAAATGAGTCCTTAGAGCATAACAGGGACGACTCTATCCCCCATAAAGCCTAATGTTAACAATATTCTTATCTTGGGCACAAGAATATTCAGGTCTACAAAGTTCCATGAGAAGCGCCCAAGCACAGCACAGAAAGATCTCGTTTTAGGCTTCCAAGCAAGTAAATAGGAGAAATTATGTTGTCAATGGCCCAGATTCATCCATAGGAGAAGACCAATGGTCGACGAGAAATCGCGGTTAGCATAGTTGCACCGGGATTAGCACGATGGGTAATGTCTATATTGCATGCAAGAAAGGATATCAGTCGTCCATCCAAAGGATGTGTGGCGCGAGATCTAGTCACGTCGGCATTTTGGCATTCGGAAGTTTGAAGGGTGAGGTTTCACGTCGTTCTACATCTCGAAACCCCGAACCCCAAAACGCCGATAAGCGCCTTTGAAGCTAAGCCTATGGTCCTAGCACCCGGTCACGTCAAGCGAGCCTGGTAATGGAAGCAGCCCTCTTCTAACATAAAATACCATCTCAACCGTTCCTCTGGAGGACACGCGGCGTACATCCGTGCTTTCATGGTTTGGTCAATCGATATTTTGAGGAAAATTGCATCGTGAACCCCCGATGCTAGGAATCCCGAAAGAATCGGGACCGTCCATCTGAAGGACACATGACGCAATAGCTGAGCCATGAGTGGGGCCCTTTTGGACTTTCATGTTGAAAGCGTCGAGGTCATCTCAGCCGTTCATCCATCAGCAAGGGTCGGGCACATTTAATTTAAAGAGGGCGCAGATCTGGACGGTCATGATCCAGGCACTCAAATTCACGGATGAGGTTCAATTCCACACCCCCTCCATCATTCTGGCTTTAACGAGAGGGGGGGGTCCGGAATCGGAGATAATGTATGCACGCATCTGGATGGCCCAAGTCTCGTCGCTTAGATCTATGGTCTGTATTGAATTCCAGACCCCCCCATCGGTTCTGCCTTTAATGGAGGG
>JASDQU010101769.1:175601-192493 GCA_032191745.1 Picea mariana | reverse complement strand
TAAAGTGTTTTATTAGTTTAGGATTGTATATAAATAAGCTCATTTGAGCATGTATCTTTATTTTGTTGCTTTTATTTTTCGGCCTGTATTTTCAGCAGCGGGATGTTTTGAGCCTGACTCCATAGCCCAACAACAAGGCACTGAAGTTGTAGAATGAGATCTTAGAGCATCACAGGGACGACTCTATCCCCCATGGAGCCTAATGTTAGCAACAATTCTTGTCTTGGGCCCGAGAGCATCCAGAGCTGCAGGTTGCACGAAGAACGCCCAAGCGTAGCACGTAAAGCCCCATTTCAGGCTAAAAATCAAGTGAGCAGGCGAAATTACATTGTCAACGGCCTGAATTCATCTATAAAAGTAGATCGACGGACGGCGAGAAATCACGGTTAGCAGAGTTGCACCGGGATTAGCGCGATAGATAGCGTCTATATTGCATGCAAGAAAGGATATCAGTCATCCATCCAAAGGATGCGTGGCGCAAGATCTAGTCACGTCGACATTTCGGCATTCGGGAGTTCGAAGGGTGAGGGTTTCACGTCTTTCTACATCTCGAAACCCCGAACCCCGAAACACCGATAAGCGCCTTTGAAGCTAAGCCCATGGTCCTAGCACCTGGTCACGTCAAGCGAGCCTGATAATGGAGGCAACCCTCTTCTAACATCAAATGCCATCTCGACCGTCCATCTGAAGGACACACAGCGCAATAGCTGAGCCACGAGTGGGGCCCTTCGAGATTTTCATGTTGAAAGCGTCGAGGTCATCTCAGTCGTTCATCCATCAGCAAGGCTCGGGAAAACTTAATTTAAAGAGGGCGTAGATCTGGACGGTCGTAATCCAGGCACTCAAATTCACGGATGAGGTTCCATTCCGTACCCCCTCCGTCATTCTGGCTTTAACGAGAGGGGGGGGTCCGGAATCGGAGATAATGTATGCACGCATCTGGACAGCCCAAGTCTCGGCGTTTAGATCTACAGTTTGTATTGGATTCCGGACCCCCCCATCGGTTCTGCCTTTAATGGAGGGGGGGGGGGGTCCGGAATGGAATTTCACTCTAGCGGGCCCCCTATCTGTACGTGGCACGAATATACTGGTCCTAAGTCCTCACCGCCTGCCATGTGTCCCTTTCGCCCAATCACCTCTACCTCAACACCTCCCTCCATTTGCTGTCTCTTGTCCCTTCACCATACCATACCGGCACCTTCAACATCCTCGTCGAGTATGCCACATCTTCCACCTCTCATCCCGTGAGCCGTTCTGCTGGTCCAGGTAGCCCCTCGAAAAGACCTCCACGTCCCCAAAAGGCAGAGTTGACCAGAGTCGTTCCTGATCCCAAGATGGCAGTTATTGCAGTTGTTGTAGGTGGTTAGACATTGGCTCCGCCATAAAGGGAAAGTCCGGCGACGAATTAAAAGCATGTCGACTCACCTGTAGAAGGACAATCCGAAATCTGATGGCGTCTGTCATAGGCGCACGATCATCCCGAGTCTGCATAGGCAGGCTGTCAGAAGCTAGGCAGACACAATTCTTTAATGTAGCGTCTCGTTTTTGCTGTTGTTGTTATTTTTGAGTATATGTAGGCGTTTTCGCCATTTTTGAAAAGGATCAATGGTTGAGCAAGGCTCCCGGTTGTAAAGCTTTAATGAAGCACTGTTATTCTGGTTATGCCTGGACTCTTGAGACTTCTTGTCTTATGAATGTCAATTTCTTTCACGTCTTCGTTTACACTGTGTTAGAACGACTCAGAATTGGAGAATCCAGTCGAGTTGTAACTGTTATAGGATGATGTAGATTGGATCACTGTAACAATTGCATTGTTTCTAATCGGTCCTTGTGATTTTCTTAAGCGCTGAACGACTTGGAATTGGAGAATCCAGTCAAGTCCCCCTTTCAGTTTCTCGAAACCCTGAACCAGAGGATCTCGCGTTTAGAGTTTTTCTTCTACAAATTACTGAAAGGCCTGTTGTCTGAGGTAGCTTGTCCACTCCTCTCACCAAGTCTTCAACTTGCTCATTTTCAAATCGACCCACTGACTGAAGTTAGATCAAGACCTCCTTTGTTCCTTACATGCCGGACCCGGTCCCTGAGTTAGAGTGATATCTTCCCGAGTCTCTATCCATTCGATCACCCATTCAAAACTACCGTGACATAAAACTGATGGGCGTCGGGCTCTGCTCCTGCTGCAATCCAGGAGTGACTTTCGTCGCCAACACAGTCTCTGTACATTTCTTTCATTAATAGAAATCGTGTATTACTGTATATCTGTGTTTATGGTTGCATCTCTAATACATTTATGTTATATTATTGAATATCTGTGATATCTTTGTGCATTTCTTTATTATATCTCCGATCTCATTTCGTGCCGAAATTAATCCAGATCCTATGGCGTTGTTCTTGTTTTCTCCTATGAAAAACAAGAATATCTAAAAAAATCTGTTGTTCCTCTCCGCTGAGTGCATCATAACTGATTTTTAATCTCGTTTGTATATGAGTTGGAACTTTTAATTGGTAAAGCATGGCTTCCCAATCAGATTTGTCATTTTTCCCAAATACAAGTTCCCCAAACACTTTTAAAGATAAAGGTAGCCCCTCGCATACCTTTAGAAACTTATCTACCAGATCTTCAAATCCATGGAGTGGATAGGCCCGACAGAAGGCATATGAGAAAAATAGCTCTTGCGAATGTTGTCTAGTGAGGCCTCTTAACTTATAAATGCATAAATGTTCCACTCTTGACCTTGTGAGGACATCTTTGTCCTGAGATGTAATCAAAATTAAGCTATTTTCATAGAAGGCATCTTTAATTGGTAAAAGCGCCTCTAGTTGATCCTGATGATCTATGTCATCTAAAATTAGTAAAACATGAGAAAAATTTAAGACGCCTTTCAAACATCCCTATACCTTCATAAATGTTCTCTATATGCAGATCCAATTCATTGACGCCCAAGCCCTTCAGAAGTACCCTCTGCAACGAATGTAGTGAGATTTTATTAGCATTTTCTCTTACATCTGATAAAAAGTAAGATTTATTGTACTTCGAACTCATCCTATTGAAGAGTTCTAGAGCCAACGTTGTCTTCCCCACTCCACCAAGGCCGAGTATGCCTGCCACCTTGACATTTCCAGTGTTTTGCTGCTGCTTTAAAACTGTAGATTCAAAATCTGTCACTTTGTCCTTTAAATCAGTGGGATATTTGGCCACATACATCTTTGGTTTTTTATTCATTTTCACCACACGTTCAACGATCTTCTCCAACATGTGCCCCTCGTCACTAAATAATTAGTGAAAAACAATATAAAATAAATAAATAATTGAAACCAGAGGACTAACCATCTATAAAATAAATAAATGAATGAAACCAGAGGGCAAAACATTCTATTTTTAGAAACAAATAAATGAAAGGAGAGGGAAAAGCATTATTCTATACATCACTTGGAGGTCTCACCCGTTAAACGCGCTGTCCAGATCAAACCCACTAATGTCTGCAACACTGGAAAGAGCATCTCTCCAATTTTCAATAGTGGTGGAGTCATATCGTGACTTCTCTTGATGTGTTTGAAAGTCGCATGTTTTCTTCATTTGGAGTTGGTGTAGGGCGCTAGCATACACTCCATTTTTGTTCCACCTAACGTCAGCAGGCTTCACATGGTAAAATACCGGAATGATTGGAGCCCCATACTCCCGCATGAGGAGCAGCTCATCTAAACACCAATGTGATTCCACATACTTAGGAGAAAAGATGGCCACGTGGACCGAGGCGCTTCTAATAGCGTTTGCTAGTTGAGAAGGAAAAGAGAGTCATGCTGGTGTAAAAAGGGTCTCCATCCATGTGAAAGAAGACCACGGTAGAGATGGCTAGCGAAGGTCTTCTTCACTTCCCCACGATGGTTTATGAACACATCGTACGCAATATTGTTGCTGGTGCTGTTGGAATCGACAGCGGTGGAAGAGGAGGAAGCGCCAATCGAAGTTGTGCGAGGAGATCTCTGATTTTCTATTTCAATTTCAGAGTGGGTTTGGGGGATCGAGGATGCAAGCGTTGGGTATGCCATTGCTAATTGTTATACAATTATACAAACAGAAAGAGAAAGATAAATTGGGTGGTGCAAAGCTCTGGATGGTTTGTCGATGCGAGGAGATGAATTTTGGAGCTTCAGAGATTGCATAAACCCTCTTCCTTGTAAATGCACCGGCTAATAAAATAAAACAATGCAACATGGGTAATGTCCACGTCAATCGCATTCCTATATCGTTGGAAAACACCATATTTTCATGACTCAAGCGAGATTGATGTGGATGTGGGTAAGTGTATGATGGAATGGTGTATTAAAGATTTCATATAGGATGTATATGCACGTGGGAAGAAACTGATTCATTGACACATCTCTTCAGTTTTATATTTACGTGAAAGATATTATCTATTGATAATGGGTATGATTAATGATTTTTTAATCTAATTTTTGAATGCATCTGTTAACCTGTTTATTTTTTAACATTTACTTAATCATATTAAGAAATTACTGTAGCACCATATAATTGCCACGAGATTATTAACGGGCACTACTTCAACTTCCTCCTCAGCGGTCCGTGCGTCTCACTTCAACTTTCTCCTCAGCTGTCCGTGCGTCTCAGCTGTCTGCGCATTTCATATTCGATAGCTAACCGACCCACTGAACATATTTTCGAACATGAATATCTTTCAATATTCTCAGCCGATACCTTTCGGTTTTCTCAGCCGCGAGTTAGCGGCTGTGCTAGTTATACATATAATAACAAATACAAGTTACTAAAGTATTTCGGCAATCGGCCCTCTGGGTTTTTATATATTTTGGTTGACTTTATAAACCACAATGAGCTTTGCCATTGAGTATACGTGTCCAATTTTGCGGAATTGTCGAGATCTTTGGATAGATTGACACGAATAAAATTAGAGACTAGAGACTTGTTCTTAAATGTTTGAAGCATCCCCCGGTCAGAGTCCAGTTTCATTTATTCCCGTAAGACGCCAAGTACCTCGAGGGCAAATCCCCGTAGAATGTGGAGAAAATTATATTCCGTCTTCTGGGACTCTAGTTTATATACCGTCTTGTAGGTAATGCCGCTATGCGGACTGGTTATTATTCGTGTTAGATTTCATGGGGAATATCATGATATTGTGAAAAGGCTCATATTATTAACTAAATTATAGTTAATATTATGTTGAAGTTTTTTTTGTTTTATCACAATTCAATGCAAAAGAAATACAAATATTAATAAATAAAAAATTATATGTTAATTTACATAAAGCAAATTTATGTGAAAAACTTTGAAGTGTTGATATGTAATTCAAACAAGGTAAGGTAGATAAGCTATACACCGCATGGCTAATTTGTATATAAAAATATTGTATTAATATAATATTTAGATATAATAGCTCTATAATGTTTGTATTTCAAATTTTAATAGTTTTTCTTATTAATGTATTCTATTTGTTAATAGAATATTTAGATGCAATTTCTTTTTCAATATTTGTACTTTAAATTTTATATTTAGATACAATTTATTTGTAAATATTTGTACTATACAATTTATTTGTAAATATTTGTACTTTAAAATTGATTATTATTAACATTGATTTTGATGCATTATGTTATTGACATTGATCTTGATGTATTATGATACTCAAATGAACTATGTGAATTGCTTTTATTGCATTTTTAATAGAGTTAAGAATTGTAATATATCTTTTAGGGAAAGGGGTGTAGAACCTTTATTTTTTGATGGCATGTTTGACAATGACACATGTAGTGCATGGTTTGATATACCTGTTAATGTTGTGTCAAAGCTTTGGCTAATATAAGTACTTTTGTAGCACTGTCACTATTTTCTTCACACATAAGTGTTCAACCATCCAACTATAGTGTGCTTCCAAAATCAACTTTTCATGTTCATTTGAAGGAACATAGAGATGATTCAGGTGGCATAAAATTCCATCTTGGAGATGAGTCTAAGACTATTGTACCTTCATCCAGTGTTCGATAGGTAACAATGAAGTTGGGGTTGTTGTCATACAATTGGGGCCACTTGGAGGTATTGTGTCCATAAGAGTTGAGTACTGTGGTTAGCACTACAATCGAAGGTTGGTTGAATGAATCTGCAACTCGATTTGTGTTTCCCTTCTCATACTTGATGTTTAGGTGGAACTGTGGTAGGTACATGGACCACTTTTCATCATGGTTGTTTTGTAGTTTCCCCTACATCTACATGAACTATAGGGGCTTATGATCAATGTGGATGATTATCTCCTTCCCTAGAATGTAATACTTCCTTTGGCGATAGGCATGCACAATGGAGTGCATCTCCTTGTCATAGGTGGGGTACCTATTAACCACATCATAGAGTGTCTCACTATGATAGGCCATTGAATGTCCATGTTGAGGGAGGACTACATAAATAGCATAATTTGAAGCGTATGTCTCAATCTCAAAGGGTTGGCGTAGGTATGGTAGAGTGAGTACTGGCATCAAACAAAGGTGATGTTGTAGGTCCTCGAATTATTTTCATTGTGACTCTGTCCAAATGTGATTGGCTTTGGCCCCACCCTTGGTCACTTATCTTAAGGGCCA
Source organism: Picea mariana (assembly GCA_032191745.1). Lineage (NCBI taxonomy): Eukaryota > Viridiplantae > Streptophyta > Pinopsida > Pinales > Pinaceae > Picea > Picea mariana. The sequence goes on along the minus strand of JASDQU010101769.1, from coordinate 185,890 downwards.
AACGATATAAGAGAATCACAACATGAACTTGCAAAATAAGTTATAAGGCCTGAAACATTGTGGAGCTTTGTTAGAGTCATCGAGGTTAGCCAATCATGAATGACGTGGATCTTGGCTAGATCCACATGCACACCATGTTCATCCATGATGTATCCCAGATACTAAAATCAATGCACGTCAACTGAGCATTTCTCCATATTGGCATTGTTATCCCCTAGCCTAGGGATAACTAAGGAGATCACGTCTTGAGGCCCACAGGTCCTAAGCATCGAGTACCAAGATCCATACGACTTAAGCATGGACCCGGAGGGCCCCTCTTTTCTTTAGTGCAGTCCACATATCACCAACAACAGTATCAATCACACCAGCTTGGTCCTGAAGTAGCAGTGACTCTTGCTTCGTGAGGTAATGATTCTGGGTATCATGGTATGTATCACTCTGATATTTGAAGCACTTGAACATGTTGTATTTGAATCCTTCTTCATTTCATGACGTTTGCTTGGAAATTATGCTCTTTGCCTTGTTCAAACCTGGAAGGGTGACACAGTTCCCTAGTAAGTTGATTTCCCTTTAGGATGGGTTGCTACTGGGTGGATCTTTGAAGAGTCATCGTCTGTTCCCTCCATACTTACCACTTTCCATCTTTATTCCTTCCATCTTCCCTTTCCTTTTTTGGAGTTTGGATTGGCTACACTATGAAGGGTTGTCACTTACCTCGTGGGAAGAAGGGGCTAAAGACCCAGAGGGTAAAAGTAGATGGAAAGAGTTAAAATCCAATTTTGAAACCTTCAAGATGATTCACCCAGGGATTCCTGAGAAAGCAGTGAAAATATTCTCAGTAAGAAAAGGGGACCCACAAGATAACATAAACACTCAAGGTATTAGTTGATGGATAGGGGGTCTCATCATTAGCCAGCCTATTATGACCATGGGCATGTAGCGGTATGACATTACCACCCATCTGGTCACGAAACTAAGGTAGTGGCTCTTTGTGGCATAGCCAAGAGAAAGGGGGTATCATTACGAGTCAACCTTCTCATTTTCGTGAAAATTTTGTGGATAACGATGTTACCTCTGGTCATCAAGCCAGGACAGTGGCCCTCAACTATTCCCTTGAAGCACAAGAGAAAAAAATAAAAATAAATAAAGCTAAGAATGAAAGGCAATGAATGGGTTGGGAAACAATTGCATCCATGACAAGGTGCAGCTCACCCTCCACAAAGGCACCCACAGGTAAGAGTCTACATTTCCATGTTATCACATGCACCCCATGCCCAAATATTTACCTCGTGTCACCTCATACACTTACATGACTTGGACTAGATTCCACCTGGGAAACACCCCAAACTTAAAAGAGGTTAGCCCAATAGGACACCCTGAGACCCTCTCCAAGACTAACTTGTCAAATTGCATAACGTCTTTGAGCATTTGTTTGGGGTTAAGGGGGGTTTGATGCACATGTTTGGGTAATTTAATTATTGGATGTGATTTACATGCTATGTTCCTTGTCACTTATGAACCCCTGGAAGGAGTACTTGTTGTTTCTGCAGGACTTTTCCCGGTGGACAGGTACACATGAGGGGATGATTAGCTCAGACCTTCATGGGGGCTCAAAGCCCACATATGGATGTTAAAACCCCATCCAGGGGTAAGAAGATATTGAAAGCTTGCACCAGAGGAAGGAAGGGCATTGCCTTTGGAGGCACTGTAGAAGACCTAGACCTAAGGTCTCATTCTCCTCCCACCTAAATGTTTTCCTTGGGAGGCCTTGGACGTCACCTCTGTAGCCCTAGACGTCACTTTTCAGCTGGGGTTGTTACCTTGGAGGCATTCATGAGGCTATTGGCACGTGTGGGAAAATTTAAGGCCTTTGGAGGCCCAACATTTCATCCCAACATCCCACACTTGACACCCAACATCACCTTAGGAGGGCATGACGTCACCTTTGGAGGCCTATTTAGATGCAAATTGAATTTATTTTGGTAAAAATGTAATTTTGTAGTAAATTGGCCAGGTCGGCCCTAATATTTTGATCTAAAATAATTAAAAGTCAAATTTTGGTATAAATAAACATAAAGTGACATTCATTTTCAAGACAACTCCTCACACAAGAGGAGAGGTCTGAAATTTTCACCCTAGTAAGGGCTATTGGCTGAAATTGTGAGGCGCACTCTTGTATAAGGCTAAATTTTGCAAGTTGGATCAATCTTGGAAGTTTTTATGGTGATCTTGCATGGTATTTTCATGATTATTCTTGGTGCAAGTAAATAAAATATGCATTTTTTTTTCATTTATTGAATGGTTTGTGTATGGTTTTATTTTCTGATACAAGATTATGAAATTGCATGGTATACTTAGTGCTTGAAGTAAGGAACTTAAATTTCTACTTTCTTGCTTTCTATTTGCCAATATTTTCATTGAATTGATCTAGTGGTTAGTGAAACCCTAGATCCCTAAATTGCTAGCACTCTAAGGATTTTGATCTAGTTATCTTTGCATAAGTTTTATTCCATAAGAAGCCTAAGGAGAGCAAGGTGTTAGGGCCTAGAATTGCATACACCCTAGCATCTTGTCTCTTGAGTTCAATTCATAGGGGAACTTAAGTTACTACTTCTCCTATGCATTCTCCCTCTTAGACTGTTGTGCATTATCAAAATTGATTTGCAGCCTTAGAAGAAGTCGTCCACTTGAATCCATAAGCCCTAGAAGGTACTAGTTCTAGCCTCTCTCTTGTTGAAGGATTGATTAAATGCTCAAACACTCTTCTCCTAAGCTTTTACTAACTATTACTAACCCTAGTTTAGCCTAGATCACTAACCTATTTTTTGTTGTTATTAATGATTGCTACAACCATCTAATTGCAACAAACTTTATGTAAAATTGACTTTAATGCTAGCTAAACACTTCAAAAATTGATTATGACATTTGATTATCGTTCTGCTTAGTAAATGTTATCTTTTTACTGTCTTTTCAAGCAATTCTGAGGAGTATTTGTTGCAACTGTTACATTTTATCAATTGTTGTTGTAAACTTATTAACTGCTGCAAATTTATATCAGCTAGCACTTATTATCACTGTCCATTGTCTCTTGAGGTGTTATTATCATATTTGTACTTGGAATGATTGTATATGCATGATATATTGTCTTGTTCCGGGCAGGTGCATCAAGCACTTCATTAACCTCATTTTTCAGACATGGATTTAGTGACTTTGGTAACCGGTGAGAGGGGGGAATATATCTTGAACATAACCCTAATTTTCCATCCCTTTAGGTTATTGGGGACTCCTCCCCTGGGCTAGACCTTTCCTATCCATAGAAAGAGCGGATTTCCTATTAAGGTGGGAGTGATAGGACATCATGTTTGTTACGCCAATCTCCCTTACTTACCTTGGGATTTGGGCAAGTACAGATTGTGCAATAACAAACATATAACTTGTGTTGCTGGAGGGTGCTTATGATTTGTTGAATGTGCTACAAATGATTTTCCCAAGTTTTTCAAAAGATAAGGATATTTTCCAAATATACAACCACAAAAGAATTTGTGAATGGTTGCAAGATACAGTCCATCATCATCATGAACATTGGTGATGAATTTAATTTCAAAGGCATGACCAACCACTCAAAAAAGGCCTTCTTTAGACTTGAAGGTTGTCTTCCATACATCCATTTGTTTAGTTGGTACATGGTGGTAGCCTGACTTCAATTCAATCTTACTAAAAAAACTTGGCACCCTTGAGCTAATCAAGAAGATTGTTAATTTAAGGGATTTGATATGGGTGCTTGATAATGATTTTGTTAAAAGATTTATAGTCAATATAGAGTCATGTTGATTACAAATTTGGTCACCTCATTTTTCCCACTCTTGGAAAAAAAAAATTGATGTCAAAAGAAAGAAATTTCGAATGATCATAAGCTCACGGCATAGCCATTAGTCTTAGCTTCATTACGCATTTAACGGATTCAAAATCTGAGTTTGTATGCTCAATATATTTAGGTTTTTGTCTAACTTCCCAAAGAGTGCTTCTTCCATGTGCAATGAAGCTAATTTCTCTTGGAACCACACTTACGTTTTTGGAATTCCTGGAACCAAAATCATTGTCTTGGAACCATGTTCTATTTTCTTGAGACCACACTATTTTCTCCCATTTTTTGTACTTGATTTTTTTTTATCTCTTTACTTACTCTCCTTTCTTATACGACTTAGACTAAGACTTAGTGTTACAGGATAAATTGGTATATGCAGACACTAACAGATCTCCCTAGATCCACCTGGATCTAGAACAAAACAGGACATGACATGACTCTTTCTCTAAGTTGCAGTCATTGAATCTACTACCAAGAAGGAATGAGTGACATACCTTTATATCGCTTCCTTAGGTCTCTGTTGTTCCTACTTTGCTTCGGTGCTCTTGTGAGATCAGGTCCAAGACAACACAAACCAACCAAAGTGAAGATATCAAAGTATATTCAATGTCAACCTATGCATATGATCAAGGAGTTATGTAATAAAATAAGAGTGATTTTATGGGAAAGGGACATGCCGCTGTATTATATTAAATGAAAGTAGAAGATACAAACATATCGCCTTGATGTTGCAAGCTTCCTTTCAGTGGTCCTTGGTTCCAACACACACACTTTCTCTACATTTGCATGAAGAAGATCCAGTACAACTTGATAGACAAATAGAGTCTTCAAGCTTCAATCCAAACAGGGTTCTTCACACAATTCTTTCATCAATTCTCCATTCAATCTTGCTTAACCTCTTCCTTGAGAAACCCTTCATTATATAAGAGAAGGAGAGATGATTAAAGGGATGAGGATGATCCCACTAAATATGAGAAGTTAGTAGGATGCCAACCATGCGAATGCCAACTCATTTTCTAGAAGATACTCTTCTAGAACCTTTGTAACTTCCTCTTCCTTTCAAGCTTCAAAACAGGTTCGCACCCTACCTATAGAGCAGACTGCGAACACCTCGCAGGCTAGGTATAGGGTTGCCTGCGAGAATCAAGATTCTCACACCCTACAACATAGTTAGCCTGCGAACTCATCTTAAAAATATGTTTTGTGGAAGAAGACATCAATCACTTTTCTCAGGCAAAAAGTCCTTATGAGAGCCTGAACACATAACTGTAGAGACATCACCAGAGTGACCAAAATAATGTGTAACAGAATGCCCCCCAAAGTATGAGGCTGGAACTCGTGACAACCGAAATACTTTGTAAAATGCGTATGTGTGTCAGAAACAAGGATCACACCTAATCAGAAACCTGTAAGCAATCAAGCATCTGCAGAATATAATATCAGTTTTGAGGTAGGCATTCCCATGCTCAGACAACAAATGAATGAAATCATAAATGTAGGCTATGGACACCAATCATACAATGTGTATCCATGTCGCCAAAATACCACATAGCCACCAGGAATACACTGTGGATCCATGTCACCAAAATACCACATAGCCACCAGGAATACACTGTGGATCTATGTGTTTAGAAGACATATATTAGGACATAGCCACGTGACATACAAAGTGGATCCATGTGTCAATACAAATCATAAATACTCCGACGCAGCCTGGTTCAAAAGATAAGACCCAGGGTCTTCAATCTCGTTGTATGAAAAGTACGAATCTAACTATGTGATTACATGTGTCGAAGTCAAACACGGTAGAAACCACTCGATTACAGATCATTGATGAAAACCGTTAACAAGTGTGAGAAAAATAACCATTGATGTCAATGAATCCCAAGGTACCTAAGTACAATCCAAACAAATGTGAATAAATGATCTGAAGTCGAGCATTCGGCGGAATCTCTTGATCAGGGACCAATGATGTGAATCCACTGTTGAAATCGAAGAGACCTGCCATTAAGGCATGCAGGTTCTAAGGTACTAAATGATTTCTAAGTCTTATTCCCGGATAATGAGTTGGAGTCGATGGAAAAAGACTCGTCATAGGAGGGCCTTGATGTATCCCCCATCAATGACACGAAATAAGTAACATATTTTGAGGGAAATTCAAAGTACGAATATGATTTGAAACAGACACAGGGAAGGTCGACGTGGTAAGAATGGACTTTTCCATGGTTTACTTTTGATTTTTATTGGCAATTTTAGAGTTTTGAGTCCATTTTAGGGTCGTTAGGTGCTTTCAAGCATTCTCGCAGGTGGGCCACTCGAGACCTGCGAGAATCTAAGATTTTCGCAGGTGGGCTTCAGTGCACCTGCGAGAATCTCGCACTGTGCAAAAGCTCCACCTGCGAGGGTCGAAAAAAATATTTTAGTGTGTGGTTTTGCTCAATAAAAATTTGTTCAAGAGGTTAAAATGAGTTGTTGACTTCCTTCTCATGACACCATTGCAGGTATTGATCATCACGATGTTGGAATGGAGGGAAAGGGAACACGAGGAGGATGATGCCATTGCCGAAAATGATCCGCGTACAATTGCTGCTCTCCGGGAATGTGGGGTCTTAAAATTTTTTAGGATCCCGGGCATGAGAGCCCAACTCAGGTTGTTAGAGTACCTTGTCCACATGTGGGATGTGGACCAACGGGTATTTCATGTAGGGGTCCACACACTTTCACTAGATATCGAGGATATATATTTTCTGACGGGGTTGTCACGACGTGGATCCCATGCGAATTTGACCGGAGGTAGGGGTGGTGGACTTCCTATGAGCGAGTCTATTCGTCGACATTGTGTTCCTGAGGCAGAGAGAAGCAAGGGTAAGGTTTCCATTTGGGGGGTCCAAGATTTGACCCTACAGACTATCTTGTTTACTATTTCACGCATGGATGGGAGCACGGCTCCGCACATGGCTCTCCAGAGCTATTTCCAATATGCAATAGAGTGCACAGAGCCTCGAGTTTTTAACTGGTTGGATGCAATTCTCCGCACCATGAAAAGGAAATTGATTAAGTGTAGAAGGGGCGACCTAAAGAAGTTCGGGTACAGGTCGATTTTGGTGTCTTTCTTCCTTGAGAGGGTCCCATTGCCACGTCTACAGGTAGATCCGAGGATGTTGAGGTGGTGTAACCTCATGGCTCGACATGTAGCAGGGCCTATAATCAAATATAATGATTTGTTTTTGACTGGTTGAGGCCCCAGATGCTGATGATCGATGACTACGCATATGCCGGTTTGGATTTTCGAGGAGATCCAGATTTGGTCCTGCCTGAGGATGCTCAGTGGGGTGACTTAGGTGAGAAGTACACATTTTTTTCTTTTTAAATGTTTTTGAAAATTTTATTATATAAAATGTTTTTATATTTTCGATCCTAATCAAAAATTTCTTTTGACAACACAGATGTGGGGCTGTATCGACCGCCAGGGACATCTCCCATTCAGAGGCAAGGAGAAGTGGCTCCAGTGGAAAGATGGGATGTTGAGTACTACGAGGTGATTGAACATAACTTAGAGGGACTGACTGTAGATGTCCCAGACATCACTATTGGAGAGATCCCGAGATGTTATCAACGCCATACTGTGGGAGTGTCTGAGTCTCTCAATCAACTGTTCTGTAGGGTAGCCCGAGCAATTGTATGTTATCATGAGCGTCATCCGTGATGCTATTTTGTGGAAGCTATGGGCTTCATATTTTGAGATTTTGATCTTTGGACAGAAAATTTTTGTAAAAACTTTTGATCGTTATATACATATATACGGCTTCTACCGGCTTATTTTGTGTTGTATAATACACGTGATGTGTGATTGGTTCATAAATGTCCCAATTGTTTGTCTAACACATAATTAGCTAAAGTATCAGTCAATGTATTTAGACATCTAGGAATGTGCTGATATTCTATATAATCAAAATAACGTTCCAAGAGGTGAATTCGTAAATATACCTGTAATAAAGTAGGACTTCAGATAGCATAGGCATTACTTAACTGTAGTACTACTAGCTGCGAATCGATTCGTATAACCAGGTGGCAGATACCAAGAGAAATAACATCAATCAACAATTCGATGACGACGCTATATTCTGCGATATTATTGGTCGCACGATTGAGGCAAACACCTCGTAGACTGATGAGTTCATTTGTAGGTGTGTAAATTGTCCATGCAACAGAAGATAAGTTATGAGTACTACGACTAGTGCCATCGGCGAAGCCAATGTGGGGTAGCGAAGACTTTGACATCTGGAAACCAAGTTCAAAGCAAGGTAAGCGGTCGAGGGCAGAAACCAAATAACGAAAAAGCACACTAAAGTAACACACAAAAAGTATGATACATTAAAATACAAGCACTCATGCACAGATGATCTAAGCATAGTACTTATTTAAGTAAAGCCCATTTCTGTGTTCACTCAAAGGGATACCATCATAGTCCACTAACTCGTAGGCTCCTTTTTTCAACACTCGTCTGACGATATAAGGACCTCGCCACATAGCCTCAAATTTTCTGGCTCCTAACAAATCCCGATATTGTTCATAAAGGAGAACTAGATCTCCTTCAGAGAACACACATGGTTTGACATGTTTATCATATTGAGCTTTGACGTGTTTCTTCTGGGTTTCTATAATTAGGGTGGCATCACGACGGGTTTCATCTAGTTGCATAAGATACAACAAACGTTCTTCTTCAACGGAAGTGTTTGGGAGAAGTTCAACGGTGAGCTTTAGAGATGGTATCTCACATTCAATCAGAAAGATGGCTTCTATAACATAAACTAACTGGAAAGGTGAAAACCCGGTAGAAAACTTGACAGATGTCCGGTAAGCCCACAAAGCCAAAAACAACATCGTGTGCCAACTAGTTTTGTGAATCCCTATCATTCATCGAAGCATGGTAATTAGGACTTTGTTTATTGCTTTAACCTGGCCATTGGCCCGTGGGTAATAGGGTGTTGATTTTTCATGGTGAAGACCCAAATTTTTGGTGAGTTCGGACATCATAAAGTTTCTAAAGTGGCTATCGTGATCAATAACGATAGCTTGAGGAACACCAAACCGAGCAATGATGTGATTGAATATGAATAGTGTTGTAGTCTTTCCGGTATTGTCGAATGTTGGCATCACCTCGACCCATTTCGTAAAATAATCTACGGCTATAATAATGTATCCATGCCCCCCGACCGAGTGAGGGTGACATGTCATGAAATTGATACCCCATTTCGCAAAAGGTCCAATGGAGACTACAGGGTGTAGAGGAGCAGGGCGTGATCATATTTTATCATTGTAGGTTTGGCAAGCGTAACATTTTTGGATAGCAATAATACAATCATTGAATAAATAAGGCCAAAAGTACCTAGCTCGTAAGATCTTCTGGGCAGTAGCATACCCAGACATGTGACCACCACATGCTCCAGAATGACAGTCATTCAGGGCTTTCTCGGCTTCGTCAAATGTGAGGCAGCATCGAAAAATGGAGTTAATCCCACGACGATAAAGAGTATCACCGAGGATAATATACTGACGGGCTTGGTAGCGTATGCGACGACGGTCAGTGCTAGAAAAATCGGGCCGGAAAGTCTGGGTCTGGAGATATATGATGATATCCCCATACCAAAGGTCATTAGAACTGATCGGAAAAAGGGATTAATCGGGTAATGAATCCTTTGCTACATTTTCTGTCTCAAAACAGGGAAGGTCGTATATCAATTCGACAAACACCAAGGATTTCTTGGACTTAGTGCGTTTGAATTCTAAGTCAAACTCCTGGAGTATTACGATCCATTTGGAGTATTTTCCCCCTAGTAATTGGCGTGTAAGAATGTGTTGCATAGGGTTGCAGTTGGAAATCACAGTAGTCTTGCGTAAAAGGATATAGTGCCGGAAACATTGAACAACTTGGACGACGGCCAAGGCCAGTTTTTCAACATGTAAATACTTGGTTTCGGTAGTCGTGAGACTATGAATCAAATAATAAATGACATGTTCGTCATGAGAATCATCCTCCTAGACTAGAACCATATCAATGGTAGAGTCTGAGGCTGCGAGATACAGGAAATAATCTCGACTGTATTCGGGTGGGAAAAGTAGTGGGGTATGGGTTAAGGTCAGTTTTAAAGAGTCGAAAGATTTGTTGGCAGTGGTATGCCATACAAATTCAGAACCTTTCTTGAGCAGTCGAGTAAAACCAAGAGTTAACTCAGCATAGTTTGGGATGAAACGACGTAGAAAGTTTTCCTTCCCTTGCAAACTTTGTAGCTGGCGAAGTGAGGAAGGAGGAGGGAGATTGAGAATCACCTTGACCTTCAAAGGATCTACCCTGATCCCTTGACGTGAAACAATAAATCCTAGAATTCGGCCGGATTCTACACAAAAAACACATTTGTGCGGA
>JASDQU010101769.1:153075-174835 GCA_032191745.1 Picea mariana | reverse complement strand
TAATCTCAAGAGGGCAGTTATTATAGTTGTTGGAGGTGGTTAGACATCGTCTCCGTCATAAATGGAAAGTCCAGCAAAGGACTAAAGTTGGTCGATTTGTCTGTAGCAGGACAATCCAAAATCTGATAGCGTCTGTCATAGGTGCACGATCGGCCAGAGTCTGCATGCGCAGACTGTCAGAGGACATGCAGACACAATGTTTTTAATGCAGCATCTTGTTTTTGTTGTTGTTGTTGTTTTGAGTATATGAAGGCGTTTTCGCCATTTTTTGTAATCATCGATGGTTGAGCTAGGCTCCCGATTGTAAAGTTTTGATGAAGCGTTGCTCGTTCTGGTTATGTATAGTCATTTGAGACTTCTTACTTTATGGATGTCAGTCTCTTTCCATCCCTTTGTTTACACTGTGTTAGAACAGCTCAGAATTGGAGGATCCAGTCAAGTTGCGTTGTTATAGGATGATGTAGATTGGATCACTATAATAGTCGCAGGGTTTCTAATCAATTCTTGTGCTTTCTCAACGCTGAATGGCTCGGAATTGGAGGATCCAGTCGAGCCACCTTTTAGTTCCTTGAAACTTGGGGTCAAGAGAATCTTGTCTTCTGATTTTTTCCTCCTCAAGCTGTCGAAGGCCTGATGCCCGAGGCAGTCTTGCTCACTCATCTCATTAAGTCTTCCATCTATCCATCTTATACTCAGCTTACTGAAGGAAGTTGGATCAATACCTCCCTTGTTATCTACACACCAGGCCCGATTTTCTGAGTTAAAGCTATATCTTCTTGAGTCTCTATCCATTCGATCACCCCATTAAACAAATCGTGACATAAGAATGATGGGCGTTGGGCTCTGCTCCTGCAAGCAATCCAGGAGTGACTTCTGACACTAACAGCATATTTCGAAGATACGTGTTAGAGAATGAAAGACCAAGAGTCTTAATAGAATCCCATGAGGGAATAGTAGGAGAACATTATGCAGGAAAAGCTACCGCACAGAACGTATTGTGCGCAGGACTATGGTGGCCGACGACTCATAAAGACTTAAAGGAGTACTGTCAGAGATTTGATGTCTGTCAAAGGGTAGGTAAAACCAACAGAAGGGACGATATGCCATTATGACCACAAGTAACATTGCAGGAATTCGATAAGTGGGCAATAGACTTTGTGGGACCAATCAACCCACCAGCAAAGAGAACAGAAGCTAGGTACATTATCACCACGACGGAGTACCTAACAAGATGGGCGGAAGCCGCACCAGTGAAATATTGTGGCACAGAAACAGTAGCACACTTCTTATTTGAACAAGTGATCACTAGATTTGGACGCCCAAGAATTTTGATGAGAGACGAAGGCACGCACTTCATAAACAACACCAGCAGCGCTATGACTAAAGAGTTTGAAGTCCATCATCAGAAGAGCACACCATATCACCCATAGGAAAATGGCACAGTGGAATCATTTAACAAAATCCTTGAGAATGCACTAACAAAGATATGTAACGTCAACAGGGACGACTGAGACCTCAAAGTACCAGTAGTGTTATGGGCCTACAGGACTACGTGCAAAAGGTTGACAAGTCACACGCCATTTAAACTTTTCTATGGCCAAGAAGCAGTGGTGCCATTATAATTTTTAGTACCAAGTTTGTGTGTAGCAACAATTACACATATGACAGAACGAGGCGCAGTACAGGAGCGAATAAATCAGTTAATGACCATGGAGGAAGACCGGATCTTAGCAGGGTTTCACCAACAAGTTCAGAAAGAAAGGGACAAAGCTTGGCATGATAGACACATCAAGAAGAAAACTTTCAAGGAAGGATATCTTGTATTAATGTATGATAGCAAATCATTTCAGCACCCAGGAAATCTAAGAATGCACTAGCTAGGACCGTACGAAGTAAAATCTGTCACAGATGGAGGAGTTTTATAGTTGAGAGACTTATCAGGCGCAGAACTCAAAGGGATGATCAGTGGGAGCCGACTGAAGTTGTACAAGGACAGTCGACCACCCACCGCGCAGTGAAAAAAAAATGTATATTAAAAAGGACCAGCAGATGCATAGTGCGCTAGAGGTAGAAAGGGCACGCATACTTAGGAACACAAACTCGGCAAGGAAAATCACAATGGCTAGATAAAAAGGGAAACAAGCAGAAAATGGAATGACAACAACAGCGGTAGGAAATGATGGAGCAGACAGAATTGAATGTCAAAAAGGATCGATGGGATGCCACATTAATCACACCAACTAGAGTTGGTAAGGTAGAGTAATGGCAAGTACGAAAGAGTCGGAGGTGCATTGAACCCATAATTAAGGTAGCATCATCGACAATCTTCATGCGATGCCCATACAACACATAAACGCAAGGGCAAAGAGTCCATTTGCGAAAAGAGAACAGACAAAGAGCGATAGAGACTAAGGAGCATAGAGCGGAGTTCACAGAGGTCACAAAGACCATTCAAACTCAGCAAACATTCAACATTCACCACCATGGCACCACCAAAGCAAGAAGAAGCAAGCCAGAGTTAGAACCAGGTCATGGGTACAATTGGAAGAAGGTGAACACTAGTCAGAGATTGTCAATATCGACAAAATCCCATCCCCAGACACAACACTGGTGAACCCCACACCTGTAGTGGAAGAAACCCAATAGTCAGGATCATAGGGCACGAATATAGATATACCAGTAAAGGTACAGGAGCAGCATAACCAAGACACAGAAACCTTGAAGGAGGCGTAACCAAAGAACACTGAAGTAGCTCTGAGAGTCAATGGAACGACGATGAATCCAAAATCAACAGCCGAACCAGGCGAGTCTCAAACCACCGTGGCAGACCACCCACCAGAAGGAATAGTAGAAGATGTCACAAGCTAACCAGAATGGTATTCTGAAGTATAAACAGAGGCCGTTGGAATCTCGAGCTATCCATCGTCGAAGAAAGACAAGCAATAGGTACCTAGGTCACCTCGCAAGCAACCCATCGCAACCCTCGTTCTACCGCATATACCAGATGGGGTACGAGTGGAATCAGGCTTGCTAGGGAAGATTGACAAGCTAAAATACTCAAACCACGATGTAGCAGACACAGAAAATTTTATGGAGTTTGCAAAGAGAGTATACTTAGAAACTATGGGCGTAAATCTGGTTGGGGAACCGATTGATCAGCCAATCCGATGAGCAACAGGATTGGATAAAATAGGAATTTTAGGTCTGTTAGACCTACCACACTTTGGCAAAGGACAGTACACAAGCGGGTGCATCAAACAATTGTTGGCAGTCAAACATGGTGGGGACATATGGTTGGACAAGCTCGTCTCAATAGACGTAGAGCTTATTGAGAACATAACAGGGTTGTCATCCCGGGGCATGGATCCCACTTAGTTTCTTGAAAACAAATCCAAGGAGAAATCACTAGCGGAAGAGATGAAGAAGAAGTATGGTACTGAAAGGGGGACACGAGGAATCATTATCAAGAGGATCAACAATGTCGCAACACAAATGGGCGCAAAAACCTTAGCCTATAAGCTGCTAAGAAAATGTCGCAGGGAGGAAGTTATGGCTGGGGTTGTCATAGTTGCAGCTCAGTGTGCCGAGGGCACCATAGTGAACTAGGCATTGTATCTCTTGAACTTATTCTTGGATGACTACAAGGATGCACAGGATCTAGGAACAAAGTTTCACTATTCATGGCTAATCATGTTAATAACCTTTATGGGATGGAGGGAACCGAGATATGTAACTTTCATTACAAGACCCAAACCTAATCAGGGAGCTAGATACTTATTGTTGAAAGCCACGTCGGATTCTAGGCACAAAATGATGAATGGGTCCATATTTGAAGGATACCTACGCGATTTGCAGGAGGCCATCAACAACATGTGGAGTATAACACCAGAAGTTGTCGCGCAGTTTTGGGACATCACCAACTTCAATGCCACATGACATGCAATGTGGATACAGGCGCGGAAGGACCCCGATAAGCAATGGCTACAAATGCACTATGGTCTCAGAACGGGCGAAATCGACATGGTGATCAAAGACTAGGAAGATGAATGGAAAATTCCAGTCCTCACCCAAGACTTGCCGGAAAAGATAGCAGAAGAGGAGGCATGATAGAAAGAAACATGGACTCAAGAAGTCCCAGTGCCTAAGAAACAAAGGATGGTCCAAACAAAGACAAAGCAGACAGATGAAGGGGAAGCTAAGACAGAGACCCAAAAAGGGAAAAAGAACACTACGCAATTGGCTCAAGTGCAACAGAAATAGGCTGAGGCAGTGCAGGAGACTGCACCAAGTCCCAACTCAGAGGAACCAGGTGGGAAAAAGAGGCCAGCCACATAGATAGGAGGAGCGCGCAAAAAGATGAAGGCGCAAAGAACACCTCCAGAACATACGATCACGGAGGATGATGGAGAAATGATAGCCCGAATGGTCCAAGATTGTCTATCCGAGGATTTTGACAATGTTGCGCACCACATGGACAAGATTCAAGAAGAGTTGGAAGACATGCGGAAATTCCTCAAGAAAATTGGGGAAGTACAGACAGCAAGAAGCAGCATGGCGACAGAGCCATCAACACCACAGACAAAGGAAAGATTGGAAGAAGGCGAGGGCGATACACTTCATACAATACCGCAGCTAAGCGCAACATTCCATATCACACCCAGTATGTTGGTCATGGACGAGATAGTGGAGCAGACACCCCTGAAGGACTTAGCCCAAATCCAACTGGTATTGTCGCAGATACCATCCAAGGCTCTACACAAGTTGCAGGTTAGCGTTACCCAAGAGGTACAGTCTCATGCACGCACAGACTTAGCTAAATTGTAGCAGGCAATAGAGAAGTGGAACGCACTGGAAATAGTCTATGAACAGGATAAGTTCAAAACCCAAGAGGAGAGGGAGTACACGAGTAGACTGGAACGAAAAGTGGCAAGAAATTACGAGAAGATTCCACACGTCGCGCATAGGGATGAACTTACAGCAGCAAAAAAGATTGATCAGATTGCGCAAGCAATCGATCAATATCAAAAGGAGAACGAGAATCTTAAAGAGCAGCTCACACCAACCACTCCACCAGCAGTAAAGGAGCAAAGGAAGCAGAAGGTAATGACGCAGCTGCAGGAGATAGAGCAACAGGTCATCACAACAGTCGACTTGTTCGATAAAGCTGCACAACTTTGGACAAAGTTAGAAGAGGATCAGAAAGTCCATAAGTGGGACAAGGAAGAATAAAGGATAAGTGCAACTATCCAGGACCTCAAGCAGAGGCAAAAGACAATGTCCATCAAGGAGCGCATCAAAGGGATGTAGGACATGAAGAAACTGCAGGCAGAACTCACCATGGCGCAAACACAGAAGAAGGAGCGCCATGCTCAAATGGAACCATTTCAAGAGCGAGTCGCAGAAGTCCTGGAACAGGTAGAGGAAGCCAAGACACATATAGCACAAACCCAGGAAGAGTGTGTGGAATTGATCAGTGACGAAATTGCAGTCCAGACAGTGGACACACTCAAGGAGAAGACTGCACAAGTGCAGACACATGCAGCAGAGCTCAAGGAAAAGTTCCAGGCGGTCACCAAGGAGATCAATGATTTGTGTTAGGTGGCTCAGGATGAGCCACATGTCAGTGTTGGGGACCTGTTGGAAGCAGGCCAAAGTGGAAAATCAAGGCAATTTTGGGAAAGAAAGCATGCACGAGGAAAGTGACAGTTGGAAAGAAGAACAGCACGCGCGCATGTAGGGAAGACCTAACGACGTTAGGGTTAGGGTTTTGGTAATGTATTGTAATGGCTGAAGAGCCAGAAATGTATAAATATAGATACATAGGTATCATAAGGGATTCGTTTTTTATTAGAGAGACTAGTGTCATTACAGAGAGAAGTATTGTAGCGAGCGGATATGTAATATTTTGTTGTATGACCTAATTTTGTAAGTTGTTGAGTTGGAGAGAACTGGGGAGGGTAGATCTTGAGGGTTAGATCACAGGCTAAGGAGCCTAGTGTGATCTAGTCCACCTCATATAAATCTTACTCAACTGGGAAGAGTTGTAAGCGTGTAGCGCTGTAGTGCCAGAACGAATATAATAAAAGAGCTGAGAGCCAAATATTTGTGGACGTAGCCCAAGAGGGGGTGAACCACAGTAACATCTGTGTTATGTGATGAATGTGTGCATATATTTATTGTCTTCAATATTTATTGTTATGTTTAATGAATGAGTTGTTATATTTCCTACTTATTCGCGAATGACGGTATATTGTGTTTACAAGTTATAATAGTGGTTCAATATACAGTTCTCATATATTGCACTCAACCCTAGGTTGTAAACACCTGAGTATTATAGCCACCCATTAAAGCTATATCGGTTGAGACTGCGTAGTGCATTCTGTGTGTTGTGTTGCCTTCTAGTTTACCAGGGGGGCGATTGTTTTAGAGACTTTGTTGGAAACCCGAACAAACATGAACCCTGGGTCAATAAGCTCATAAAGGAGATAAGAGAAAGTAACCCAACACCTATAAACCCCTTTAAACCCCACATCTCCCCCCCTGGTAAACTAGAAGGCAACNCCCCACAATACCTATTTTTGGTCCTAAAGTCTGCACATGACTGCTAAAGGGCAGAGCTAGGCCACCTCAAATTTGGAATGGTTGGTTTTTTGATAAATTGGTTTTGTTGGTCAGTTAAAGGATAGGTTTTCAAATATGATAATTTGGTTGGACTAGCCAAACAACATGAATGTAGGTTCTCCTTAGCTAATGGTGTGAACTTTGATGAACAGTTGATGATATGGAAAGATAAAGAAAGGAAACAACAATAAGCAATGCAGTGAATCACCTGTTGTGTGAGAAATAAGACTTAATATGATATTTTAAGACCTAGACAAATATCCAAATACAAATCATCCAACATGTTTCCAAATAATTAATCTTTTTACTACAACAATAGTTGTTTAACAGGTTGCATAGCAGCGAAAAGATGAATTAGAACAATAGTTGAAAGAAGAAGGAAATCTACATTGCACACATCACAATTTGCATCCAAAATAAGATTAAAACACATAAAGACTTGAGCAAGAAAACAAAATTGTCAACAAAATGTATTCATCAAGTAGAAATATTTACAATAATATGAGTAGGTCCAGCCAATTCCAATACTTGAATCTTTTCATTAAAAACTTAACCCCTTCTTCCTTACAAAATATGTCTATTTATCATTGTTGCAGAGGATTTCGACCATTCTGAAAACCAAAGTTTAACCCTGCATAACAACATGAACATAGCTCTTTTACTAGAGTGTACTCAACTGGGACCATAGCTTTACATACTTAACTTAATCGTAACAAAAAATGTGGTTCATACCAAACAAAAATGACCACTTATTACATTTGACAATAATATCTCGAACTAAAAAAACTAAATTGCTATAAGTGCAACTAATACTACTATTGGTAACTCGAGTAGAACATATCTTAACAAAAGAAAACTTTTGACAGTTGTAATTGGTGGAGTGTGCATGATTACCCATGTGTACTCCAGTTGGAGTTCAATCCAAAATTTGGCGAATTTCTAGAAAAATGACCTCAAAGGTCTCTTCGATTCTCTCATACCATGATACAGGTGTAAAATATGAGAGAGGTTTTTGTGCATGGGATTTTTCTCAACAAAAACCTCTTTCCATTTTCACAACTTCACCTCCATCTATTCAAAATGTGCGCCGAAAGACAATGACAAAAACAGTGAAAAACAAAGTTTTTTTCAATTTCTGGAAAAATCACCTAAAATATCCCTTCTATTCTCCCAAAAAGTGACACCTGTATAAAATCTGAGAAAGGTTTTTTTGAATGGGATTGTTTCCAACAAAAAACTCTTTCATGTTTTAAAAATTTATCTCTAGATATTCGGGAGGTGTTCCTAAAGACAATGACTAAAATAGGTAGAAAATAGAGTATTTCATAAAATTTGGGCAACGGCTTTTGATGTTTCTTCTATAACCTCTGATACATCTTTTGCAGCTTGGTATGTTTCTTTTCCATCTCTTGATTCTGTTGTTGCAAAGTTTGGATTTGTTGTTTAATGCTTGCACCTTGTGGTTGTCCTTTACAGCTTCATCAGCGTCCTCCTTTGGTTTAATTAAAGCATATTTCTTACCTTTCTCTTTCAGCCTCTGTTCTTCATCCATGACAGATTTATTATGATCAATTAGAACTTTGTTTTTTTTGGATCGCATTTCATACATGTGCATTACTTCAAACCCTTTGCCATGTATATCTTTTATAGACCCCTGAATTTCTGACATGTTGGCCTTGATTTCTGGTTTGATGTCATTTGAAATTTTTTTCGGGAGTAACCTTTCGTGAATTTGAGTGCCCATGAGCATGCATACTCATGCAGGTGCCAACACAACATTTTCAAATATTTAAAAATAATTTATGAACGTTTAAATAATTAAAAGTTTTTTTTACTATTGTTTGCAAGAACATGACTATTCTTGCAATCAGTGTTTTTTTGCACTAAAAAGGCTTGGTCAACCTACTATAAGCTCATTAATGATAAAACAAGATGACATATGTTATTAACCCAAATCATAACATGCAATAACCTTCCAAGAAAGCAAGAAAATGGTGCAAAGTCAATAGAAGGGTGAGAAAAAATTAAACTGAATCATTATACCATGGAAGAGAAACTAAACAAGAATCAAGCTTATAGATGTATAGGCTAATGGAGAGAAAGAGGAGAGGTGTTGACCTAGGTTTTAACATTGGCTCCAACCGGGGATAGTACTTCCCTGTGAGGTGCTAAGGACAATAGACTAGGTGCCTTACTTCTCAAAATCTTCTCCCACTTCTTGTAAATCACCTTTGTTTTGTCTATCAACCATGTTACCTGTCTTATTTCAACTGAAACTCAAATCTATAGCTACACCCCAGTGCCTTTGTTGGGATATGGAGTCTTATTGTCGATCTATTGTATAAACAAACTGAAAATGAAATGTATTTAGAAAGAATCAAGTAGCAAGTTGTTCATGAATGATAATCTAGTTAAATTAAGAACATTTATTTTCTTGTTGGAGTTCCAATTGTTCATTTGGAAGTTTATCGTTTAATATCCTTCCATTTTCATACATCAACAAAACAAATGTCACAAGATGTTCAATACCAGAATATTTTAAAGAGGAGTACCATCTCTATAAAAATGGCAAAACTCTTTTTGTCCCCCACAAGGTAACCCTCGATGTTGGTCCCTTTTCCTTCCAAGAAAAAGTGAATAGGATTGGATCTCATCCAATTGGGAAAAAAAATGATTCGGTGAGATTATATACCAAAGAGAGTTTGTGGTTTATTTTGCAAAGAAGAAATAAAAGGAGAATTGTGGAAAATATCATCGTTCCAAGGTAATGTAGGCCTCTTCTTAATCTCGTGGTTCCTAGAACATAGCCCATCAACCATAATTATCTTCTCTCTCATCTCCAATGTAGGTTAGATTTCCAAATCTACCCTTACATTTGTAAGAAAAGGTAATGGGAAAAATTGGTAATACATGTGAAAATTTATTAACATGGACCAACGTAAGGAAGATGGGTGTTTTGTTGTGCAAGAACATTTTGAATTAGACCTAAGAAAAGGCTTACTAAATATAATAATATTGAGTGTGAAGGAATGCACTAGTCTTAACCATTATGCTCCAAAACCAAGACATTCTATAGTAGAATTTGTATGGAGACTTAACCACTTTATGGTAGCCAATGCCAAAGGCGTAGAATTTGTATGGAGACTTAACCACATTATGGTAAATAGTGCCAAAGTTACCCAAACAAAAAAGGTGATGCACTTCACCTTAGGGGTAAATCCATTTTGTACCTACAATTAATAATGGTGGCTTTCAAATAGCCAAGATGGTGTACGAGCATTGTGTTGTGTGCTTGATTTGGTATGCATAGAGGATCATGAGCCTAGAGATCATGTAGGGAGAACTCACATATATGAGTGTGCAAATGTAGATGAACTAGTTTGCTAAGTATGCTATGTTGCTCAATTGTTATTTGTGAAATTTTGGATGTGACTCTTGCGGCTTTGATAGCCTCATTTGTTATGTATTCATTTTTTGGTACATCATGAAGAAATCGTTATAAGTAAGGGTTGAAATTATTTCCTCAAGTTTAATTATATTGATAAGTTGACCAATAAAGTATATTCATAGTTTGAAAAATCCATACAGAGGCATGGAAAACTTAAGAGTTTATAAGACTTATTTCAAATTGAAGAGTTGCAGGTACTTCAGATTCATCAAATTTGATGACAACTTGATAAAGCCTACAAGTGATGAAGAAGTTTGTTAAAATAATGCCAGCATCATTATAGGAATGGAAACATAACTAGCACCAAGGGTTATCTCATTCTATTCAACCATGTTCCTAAGGCATGTTGCCAACGAGGAGTCCATAAGTTAGAGGTTCAAATCCAATTGAGTCTTTGAAGGTTACTAGCTGATAATATGGTTAGTAGTTGAGATGCCTTCTATTTGGATATTCCAAAGAAGTGATGGGGGTATTCCAGATTGTGTTTATTGGGGAAAAAAAAGAATGGAAACATGATATTAGAAAGATGTATGAAGTGGAGAAAATATTGCAAGTTCAAAATTGTATTCAATTTCTTGTTGATCTTCTAAGTGATTTAGATAATTGAGTCAAATATTTCAAGAGATATTTTGAGATAACATCCATTAATATTGAACTTCTTTGTGAGATATTCTTGTGAGATATATTTGAAGTGGGTTTAATCAAAACATGGAAATTTAAAATTTATTGATACTAAAAGTGTTTCACATGTGCATATGTTCATTTTTTAACATATTTTTAATTCACATAAATTTAATTGTATAGAAAATTGTATTTCACTTGAGTAAAGAATATGTCCAAAAGTACATTGATTGCCTCAATAATAGTTTTATGGATTTCTTTGTATTCAATGCAAAAAAAATCTTAGTGTTGAAGAAGATTTCAAAGAGACTAAAACAAAACTATGGTTAAGACTCCCCTTGAAAAATTGATATTAATAATAATTGATAATTTAAAATGTGAAGACAAAATGGCAAGTTTTGATGTCACCATACATCCAACACATTCAAAGAAAAACATGTATGAAGCATGGGAACGACACAAGGAAAAACTTAAGTGCTATGAGTCTTATCCAAATTTAAGCAAATTGTTCTTGTGCTCTTCGTGCTAGAACTATTAGATGTGAAAGAGGATTATTGGAGTTTAATTATATAAGAAATGATGATAGCTTATGACTATTAAACACTTCAACATTTTTATCTCTATCAAGCCCTAAGAAACACATGAAATACACTAAAACATAAGTTATGAAATTTGGACAAGAATAAGGTTATGCCAACTCTTTAGCTAGGTAAAAAGAGTTTAAAATGTCATATGTTATTAATTTTGTAACATCTTATATATTTATAACTAGATAAAATATTAATATTATATAATTTAGTCTTGGTTTAGGTGACCATATGTTTAATAGAACTCACATGATAATTATATTAAATCTTTTTGGAGCCTATATGCAACAATTTAGCTACACTATAATAATATAATTTAATTAAAAGAAGAAAGCATTCTCAAAGTATTGTTTATTAGCTACACTATAATAATATAATTTAATTAAAAGAAGAAAGCATTCTCAAAGTATTGTTTATATGATTTAAAATATTATTGAAGAATACTCAACTACATTACAATTTACAATCAATTTATGTGAAATTTCAATGATAAGTGAAAGTGTATTTTATATATATATATATGGTTGGGGGGGCTTGTTAACCATCAATTTTAAAATTGTTATTAAAAAACACGCCCAATATGATTGGGCATTTTCTTCTTTTGGACTTTTCCCTAAATAAAACTTTTCTTTGAATATAAAAGTTCAATTTCCTGTTTCGAGAACTTTTGGCATTTCCTGTTTTCAACTTCTCCCTAAACATAATAATGTAGCTCCATATGTATAGAACCCACTAGGAAAGTAAATAAATTTACTTATATTTAATTTTTTTTAAGATAAAATACTTTAAATTTTTATTTGATTTTTTGTTACTTTTGAAAGAATATTCAGATTTTCTATTAATACAATCAATACAATCGTCAGTAAACAAATTTATTTATATTTATTTTTAAAAATAAAATACTTTAAATTTTTATTTGATAATTTTGTTATTTCTTGCAAAAGAATATTCATATTTTTTATTAATACAAAGCACTTAAGCAATCTAGTACTTAATAAAAGTGAAATCAACAAGCCTAACCTTGCTATATATTACATGTAACAAAAACTATTTATTTTCTGTTTGATTATAAAATTTTGTAAAAGTGAAAAAAAATATTCATATTTTTTTATTAATACAAGAGCACTTGAAACAATCTATTACTTAATAAAAGTGAAATTAACAAGCCTAACCTTGCTATATTGTTTGATTATAAAATTTTGTAAAATACTCAAATACTTAGCAAACTAGTTCATCTAATCTCTTATATACCATACACTTTTTTTTTTTTTTTTAAGTATTTTACAACAGGATGGATTATTTTGACTCAATGGAAGTTTATTTCACATTGTAAAAATTTTGGTCAATTTTACTAATTTTTTATATGTAAATTATAAAATGTTTGTCATTTTGACTCATATGAATAATTTTAAAAAGGGAAGTAGAAACTTTTGCTAATTTTATTAGTCCTTTATATGTAAACTATAAAATGCTTGAAATTTTTTGTAAAAAACATGGAAAATTAACTATGAATATTATATAGCTCCTAAATTTTTGAAGAGGTTAATTAATTTTTATTGAAATTAACATTAATTTATTGAAACTTGAAAAACTAAAAAATTTTATTTATGATTTGCTTTAAAATTTTATTTTTAGAAAAGCATTTTTAATTTAACATAAGGTTAAGAATATCACTATTGTAACAGAATTTTGAAAGTGAGGTTTAATGTAAGAAAAAATATGTTTCATCATCAATCGTTTTAATATTACAAAGATACAAATTCTTTTTATATATAACTTTTTATAAATTGTTCAATGATCTGTTTTATTATGAAACTCAAAAGACTCTTATTTTAAGAATGTTGATTTTCTTCTTTAAACTAGTTAAAAGAGAGGTATATTTGATCTTTAAGATTAAAGTTTATCACCTTGTAATATTTTGATTTTTTCTCATCCTCTAAGCCTTTACTGCATTACAATTGCTCCTTAATTGTAGATATAATAATCCTATTAATTTATTATTATTTTGAAAAATAACATCTTCCTTGATACCCAATAATTTAGTCGAGAGTAGGCATCTTTAGGTGGTTTTTACAGGATTTTGAAGCAATCTTTATAGTATAGTTGTACATTAAATACCCAGTCACAGCCATATTTTTAATGAGGAAAAGAGTCACTTTAATGAAAATAATAGAATAGGACATATTACCTTTAATCTTAAACTTATAAATTATAAAACTCTTTAGATTTACTTTGTAAATAAACTTTGATATGTCTCACATTTGAATTTGAAAGAGAATTGTCAATAATAATTAATAACAAACTTTATTCTTATTTGAAAATTACCAAAATATATTATTATGTTTCTTTATGAAAATTAAATAAAAAATTATCAAATTATATTATTATGTTTCTTAATAACAAACTTTATTCTTATTTGAAAATTACCAAAATATATTATTATGTTTTTTTATGAAAATTAAATTGAAAATTACCAAATTATATTATTATGTTTTTTAAGCTTATAAATTATAAAACTTTTTAGATTTACTTTGTAAATAAACTTGGGTATGTCTCACATTTGAATTTGAAAGAGAATTTTCAATAATAATTAATAACAAACTTTATTCTTATTTGAAAATTACCAAAATATATTATTATGTTTCTTTATGAAAATTAAATCGAAAATTACCAAATTATATTATTATGTTTCTTAATAACAAACTTTATTCTTATTTGAAAATTACCAAAATATATTATTATGTTTTTTTTATAAAAATTAAATTAAAAATTACCAAATTATATTATTATGTTTCTTAAGCTTATAAATTATAAAACTTTTTAGATTTACTTTGTAAATAAACTTTGGTATGTCTCACATTTGAATTTGAAAAAGAATTGTCAATAATAATTAATAATAAACTTTATTCTTATTTGAAAATTATCAAAATATATTATTATGTTTTAAATTGATTGAGTTAAAATTTTGTTAAAAGCATTAATAATCTATATTGTTTCATTTAACATAATTTTTATAAATGTCAATTTTATAATTTCTTTTAACATGGATAATATTTACATCATCTACATCATCTACACTATATATAAATCTAATATAAAAAAGACTATATATAAAGATTAAAATAGAGACACCAGATTTACAAATATAAAGACCTTATAAATATCATATTTATATTGAAATCTTGTTATAATATTAATATGAATTTTTTTATTAGGGGAGGCAGGTGCACGGGGTTCCTGCAGGAAAAATAATTTTGAACTACTATTGGAACCTCGGGAAAGACACCAACAATAAAGCAGATGCGTATGCACTTCTTAAAGGACTCCAACTAGCAAAGCAACGACAAATCCATGGCCTGAATGTCGTAGGCGACTCAAAGACAATCATAAGGATGATGATCTAGGGATCCGAACCAAAAAAATTGAGCCTAAAAAGGATTATGGACAGAATTCGTGTAATCACGAGGACCTTAAAGCCAAACTTCTTACACGTTTTGAGAGAAAATAATATGGAAGCGGACAAAATGGCGAACGAGGCAATAGGGAGACCTCCTGGAACCTTAGGGGTGGAGGGTAAAGAAGGCCTAGCCCCCCTAGTTTAATGCTTCCACATATGATCAAGAGCCATCGCGCAAAGGCCACGGGAGTGTACACTTGGTGCCCCAACGCGAGTCGTGAAAGGTGGAGGAAGCAGCTAGCAGGTGAAAAGATAGGGACACAGCGGCCAAGGACAAACTGTGTTAACAAGATCTGGTATGACGATCCCATTATGGGGTGGGGTGGTTTGTTTATCCATTCAGCTGAGTTCGTGGGTAATCAAAGGTCGAAGGCTATGACGTAGATGGGCCGAGCGTGCAGCAGTTCTAAAGCGAAGTGGATTTGTCAAGGTGATGATGGATCCAGTCCTTGGCACGAAGATTTGAAGGGTCCAAGTACATCACCCCAGGCAGTGTTTGGGATTTATATGTTTGACACGAATTTGGCACTGAATGTTACATGGGGTGAATTATCTCAACGATTATGGGCAGTGTCCTTGCTAGGGCAAATTTCCTATGAGTCTTGGCCAAGCCATTTACACCCTACGCTCTTCACCTTGTCTGTGCAACATTGTTTGCGCCTCAGAGAGACTCTCCTCGGAGTTTTCAAGCAACCCCTTTGTCTTCTTTGCCTCACCCATCGCCTATAGACTGCCTCGTCCAGACCTTCGTTTCGCGACCTATGTTGGGGCTTGATTCTTCCAATTTCATATTTTTAGATCTCCAAAAGTCCAGTCCTCTGTAGAATTGTGTCCCTCTCAGTAGCATGGGCAATAGACAGAAGAACCACAATGCGCCAAAGATCATGAATTCGCAAGGAATCAAGGGTTCACTCGTTGGAGACCCTGAGATGGAGTGCGCAGGATGTCAAAGGTTGTGAATCCACATGGGAGCACTCAACTCTACTTTAACCTTTGGGTTTGAGACCCTCTCAACATAGGCATTTAATTGAGAGGCTGCAAGATGAAATCTTTGCTCAAAGGAGTCAAATCGAAGAGCAACACAGTAGTTTGGAGATGATGCAACGTCAAATAGATCATATGGAAAGAAGTCACCAGCAGCCCAGTACCCCAACAAGCACCTAGCGAGCTTCTAAGAATGTAACTTCAACCACAGTAAATCAAATCCCGAATCTCAACGAGCCCTTTACCCCAGCGAGCACCTAGGGAGCTTATAAGAATGCAACTTCAACCAAAGTGATCTCAATAAGCCCTTTCCAAATTCAATTTAGGAGCAACATTGACATTCCAAGAACAAAAAGGAATCGGGTCGTTCATTTTTAAATTTCAAGTGACATGTTTTGTTTTACATTATATAAACGAAGTTTGTGGAAACTCAATGGACACAAATTTTGTATTAGCAATTCTAGTCCTCAAAGTTTCTATTTCTTTTGTATTAGAGTGGATTTATCCACACTTTTTAATATAAATTTTCTTAGTTCTTATAAATATATATATATATATATATGTGTGTGTGTGTGTGTGTGTGTGTGTGTGTGTGTGTAAATTTTTTATTAAATAATACAAATTGTATTTTTACATACATGTTTATATAGAGAGATTACAATTAGTCTAAATCCATCTTAAATGATTAAAAAATTCTCATAGGAGATTTAAGTGATCTATTTTTATACTTGATAAATCAAAAATTAAGATAGATTTTACTATACTTGATAGATTAAAGGTCAAGATGGATCTACACTAGTTTAATTTTTTTTAAGTGAAAATTATAGTAACTAAAAAAAATATAAACTTGTTTCTAAAATTTACTATATAATATTGTGTAGGAAAAACAATTATTTAATATATAAAATATAACACATTTTATATTTTTATATTGAAAAGTCATTTTTACATTGTATAGGAGAAATGTTACCATACAAACAAAATATAACATGTAAATATAATCCTTATAACTATATTTGATAGATTAAAGATCAAGATGGATCTACATTAATTTAATTTTTTAAGGTGAAAATTATAATAACTAAAAAAAATTGAAATATAAACTTACCTTTCAAATTTACTTTATAATATTATATAAGAAAAACAATTATTTAATATATAAAATACATGGTTTATAACACAATCTGTATTTGTATATTCAAAGGTCATTTTTACATTGTATATAGGAGAAATGTTACCATACAAACAAGATGTAACAGGTAAATATAATCCTTATAACAAAGTTACAAAGTGGTTAGTCATTATCAAATATAGAAAATAAAAAAATAAATAATTATGATTTGAAAAATTAAAATTTTGAATAAGTAAATAAAAATTACATTAAAAAATTATAAAATTTATCATAATTATGTACATTGTCTTTATTAAAACAATAAAATATTCCCAGGCTGGAGTTGTCGGTTTGACAGAACTAATCTACTGCCCATACTTTTGATAATGCTATTGCACGGTCCTCCAACAGTTTCATTCAGCTGGACCTAAGGAAAAACCATTTTTTCGTAATAAACAAAAGAAGTAGAATATTCTGGAACCCAGATTCCATATATTTGACGCCTATGGACGTAATTATTTATAACGGATTGGAAATGACAGCCTACAACCAGACTGCCATAGCGTTTGATCCTGCATGAACTCTTCCCTTATTCGATGGGTGAAATGACAATCTTTCCTCTGGCTCGTCCGCTTTCCAGATGTTTGAAAGCCTCTATAACATCAGAGAATGAATACGGGCTCTTTGGATCGATCACTGGTTTCAGTTTCTCACTTTCTATGTACGGCTGCAGCTTCTCCAGGTTATGGCCGCTGGATGATACCAAGAAAAATTCAGCCCTTGGATGAGGCTGAAACGAAGCCATGTCATCCTCTTTGGACACCCCTATGTCCAGAACTTTGGCTTCCTCTTTGGCCACCACATGAGACTTTGCTGCCTCCCCTGCAAATGAAATAAAAAACTTCCATTAGATTTTACTTCATATTTGCAATAGAAGCTACGCAAAGCAAAATTAGATTACTTCATATTTGCAATAGAAGCCAGGCAAAGCAAAAGAAGTGAAGCCAGGCAAAGCAAAATTAGATTACTTCATATTTGCTATAGAAGCCAGGCAAAGCAAAAGAAGTGAGTAACTGACCGATGGTGTCGAATACGAAATCGAATTTCTCGGAGATCTGATCGTAGCTCTGCTTGGTATAATCGATTACCAGATCTGCGCCAAGGCTTTTGACGAAGTCAAGCTTCCCAGTGCTAGCAGTGGAAACAATCCTGGAAGCTCCATAGACATGCTTCGCCAGCTGAATGGCCAGGCTGCCCACTCCGCCCGCTCCTCCCACTATGAACACGCTCTGCCCCTTCTCAAATTTCGCTATATCGAACGCCTCCTTGGCAGTCAGTACCGCAAGCGGCAGACTTGCCGCTTCCTCGAACGATAAATTTGTGGGCTTCGGCGCCACCAGGTGTTCCTCCACTACGGTGTACTGGGCGAGTGTTCCCAACTGCTTTGGCCTGCCCGCTGTGAAGTTCTGGATGTCGCTGTAGACCTCGTCRCCAATCTTGAACTTGGAAACGCCATCACCAACTTCCACCACTACTCCTGCTGCATCACAGCCCGGCACAGCCTGCATAACAAAAACCAACCAACCATAAGTAAAAAATCACAACAAAAAACACACATACATAGTCATGGCAGAGCGTTGATACTCTCGACCAAGGTTCAAACTCTTAGATATACTGTCAGGTTAAATTCCTCAAACTCCATTTATATATATAAATGAATCAGTGACTTTTAAGTGGTTTATGTAACGTGTAAGTATTTAGTTTAACTGGCGATGACTTAAAAGTAAGATCTCTTCTCAAAATTGAAGAGCGTTAACTCAAGTCATCAAGAATCAAGAGGTAAGAACTCTGAGTCTATTGGTTATATTCTTAAGTCATCAAGAATGAAGAGGTAAGAACTCTGAGTCTATTGGTTATGTTCTTAACTGTAAAATAAAGTATTTCATATATATATAGCAATTAATTAGATACAGTAATTAGATGTAGTTTTAGATGTAGTTTTAGTGGTTTGTGTTTTGTGTTGAGGGGTGTTTTTCTGTTCAATTCTAACAAGTAATATGTTGAGCTTTTAAATGAAAAAGTTATTGAAAAAACATTAACTAAACCAGATACCATCCTCGAAATAAGAAAAATAAAGTGTTTATGAATCAGAAATGAAAAGGGACATGACTCAGAAATGAGAGATCCCTTTTCATGAATCAAAGTTTACTAAGGGATATACTCTTAATCCATCAAAATAAAATACTTCAACTTTATCTAAATATTGTTTTAAATAAAAACTATTAAATAAATTTTATAAATTCATTCTAATACATCCACACTAGGAGCTGAATAAGGAGACTGGGGACAGAGTAAGGGGGGCATGCTGTTGCATTGTTCATCAAAATAAAGTTCTTCAAGTTTATCTAAATATTGTTTTTAAATAAAAACAATTAAATAAATTTTATAAATTCGTTCGTTATAATACATCCACTGGGAGCAGAATAAAGAGACTGGGTACAGAGTAAGGGGGGCATGCTGTTGCATTGTTCAAAGTTGGAAGGTATATACTTGTGCATCGTTCGTTTCAAATACTTGAAGCCTAAGTACCTGGCCAACTTTCCTGGCCAACTTTGACAGATTAAATATCAAGTATAGTAAGCAAGTACATTCAGTGTAATATTCTAAATCGAAAAAGGTTTTAGTGCCGTTTCGTGAGAGAAGGAACTTTGAAGGTTGGAATCAGAGATATTACCGTATTTAGTAAGTTTGTAATCCATGCTTTAAAAAATAATTTTAAAAGATAAAATTTTGATCAGGAAGAAGACAGACAGATTTTTCAGGATGTTTTATTTGTTAAAAAAGTTTTTAATTTTCAAAAAATAATACCAAAAACCGGAAATAAAGACTTTTCATCTAAAATAAGAGGTTTTTCACTTTCTTAAATGGATTTTTAACCAATGTATCAGAAATTACCTTGAAAAATAAGACCTGATGCACAGCAAAGTATCCATTATGACTAAATTAAGACCCTATGTCGTTATGACTAAAATACCTGTTATGTCATTTCTTGAAAAGCAAGTTTGAGGGTTGAAAACAGAGATTTTTCATTTATTTAGTGGGTTCTTAATCGATGCGTAAAAATTAATCGAAAGAGATCAAACTTTGATGAGTAAAAAGACACAGATTTCATTTGTTAAATAGGTTCCTAATCTTTTAAGGAGAAACTCTGGTGAAAACCAGAGATTTTCATTTGTTAAATGGAATTTTCACCAATACATCAAGAAATGATCTGAAAAGTTCAACCCTGATACACAGTAAATAATCCATTATGACTAATTTCAAGAGAGAATTTAATTTGTTAAATGGAATTTTAACCTATACATCCAGAAATGATCTGAAAAGTTCAGATCTGATACACAGCAAAGCATCCGTTGGGACTAAATCCAGATCCTTGGAAAGTCGGAACCAGAGATCTTTCACTTAATAATATTAATGATAAAACAAATTATCATAAAACTATTTCACCTCAGATTTATTAAACACGGAATAGCCCTGAGCTTTTATTCGTGAACAATGAGCCAAGGAATAGTCTTAAAAGATCAAATCCTGAGATGCGAAAAAATATCCACTATATCTAACCTCTGACACCAGTAATCCAAGCCTAACAGTCTTTAAAAAAACAGCTTCAACTTTCAAGGAATGAATGTTAAAACCTGATGTACAGCAAAATTTCCATTATAACTTAAAAGTTTTCTCAATGGAATACACATATCTCAGGAAATTTTTCAGTCGCTTTTCTTTATTCTGAGGATAGTGTAGGAGGTAACACTGCCCGTGCATTTTTTGCGTAGCTCAAAAAAGGACACCAAGTAGGATTCAAATTTCAATGATATCTAAAAAAACAAGTCGGATTCAAATTTCAATAATATCTTAAAAAAAAAAATCAGCCTAGGTACTTGATCTCGTGACATTCTACTTGTAATTCAACAATTCAAACTAACTTATCAAATTATTTATAAATAATAATAATAAAAACATATCATGTTTATAAATAATAATAATAAAAACATATCATGGAATACACATAAATACATATATGTCAGAAAATTCTTCAGTTAATTTTATTTGGATAAATTATTTATAAATAATAATAATAATAACATATCATGGAATACACATAAATACATATATGTCAGAAAATTCTTCAGTTAATTTTATTTGGATGTAGAGGAAGTAAAACAGCCAGCCTAGGGACTTGAAACTAACCTACCAAACTATTTAGTAAATAATAATAATAAAAAACATATCATCATAAATGGAATACACATATCTCAGAAAATTCTTCAGTTAATTTTATTTGGATGTATAGGAGGTAAAACTGTCAATGCATTTTTGGCGGGCACGAACATCAAGTAAGACTTGAATTTCAATAATATCTACATAAGCAATCAGCCTAGGTACCTGATCCCCTGACTTTTTACTGGTAATTCAACAACTCAAACTAACCTACCAAATTACTCAAATTAACTTACCAAACTATTTAGCAAATAATAATAATAAAAACATATCATCATAAATTCATTCACTCTCAAATGAATGATAATAATAATAAAAAACAAATTATTATTAATAAAAAACAAATTATTATATATTCATTTAAGCTTAAAGCTACTAAAACCCTAAGTATATATTCGCTATCGATGCAGAAAAGAGATACAGGGTAAAATAAATATTAATACTTTCAACTGTGGAAGGGCATTCTAGCCCATCGAATGAAAAGTTGCTTCTGCTAAAAAAAAAATATCGCAAAGAACTACATTCACTCTCAAATGAATGATGATAATAATAAAAAACAAATTATTATATATTCATTTAAGCTCAAAGCTACTAAAACCCTAAGTATATATTCGCTATCGATGCAGAAAAGAGATACAGGGTAAAATAAATCT
>JASDQU010101769.1:68183-152773 GCA_032191745.1 Picea mariana | reverse complement strand
GTGCGGAGGTGTGTTGGATGATCTACACGGCACATGGAATGAGTTGGTAAGTCATCGAGATATGGCTAGACAATGTGATTTATATTATGAAAGGAATAAGACATAGCACGTTGAAAGATGTGTCAGCATTCTTTAAACCGAAGGGAAGTTTCCGGTAGGCGAAAGTGCCCCAAGGACAAATAAAAGTGGTCTTGTGTTAGTCTGTGGGTACGATATTGATTTGATTATATCCAAAGAAACCATCCATTAGAGAGAAGATTTCACTTCCGACACAATCGTCGACGATCTGGTCACCGAAGGGGGTAGGAAAGTTGTCTTTAGGACAAGCTTTATTAATGTCTCTATAATCAACGCACACGCGGATCGTACCTTATTTCTTGTTAACCAGAACAAGATTGGAAACCCAGTCAGTTAGAGCCACAGGGTAAATAAAGCCAGCTTTGAGAAGTTTCTCAACTTCAAGCTTGATAGCGGCTGCTTTACATAGGTGGAACGAACGAAGTTGTTGCCGGACGGGTTTAGCCCCTGGGTATGTCTTAATCTCGTGTACAACAATGTCGGGGTCAATACCCGACATTTCTTCATAGCTCCATGCGAAGACGTCAAAAAATTCTTGGAAAAGAGACTTGTAGGTGACAACTTCGTCATGGGAACACGAAGATCTGATATGCACATTTTCGACAACTCCAGGTTTTATGGATATGTCGAGGGGGATGGTGGGTGATATATTACTTAAGTTCCCTTCGTAGAACATATCGTGTGTAGACTCGGGAACGGTAGAAATGATGACAACGGTCGACGGGGTCGAGATCCATTGGTAACTCTCAATGGTGTGTTGTTCCAGGAAGAGGATGGAATGATGATGTCCATCGTCCCAAGGGGTATCTTCCATGGACATAACAGACATAATCATCTTGTCCGTAGAAAAAATGACGTGGAATGGATCTAGAGATAAATCACCAAGAGAGGGGGTAGAAGGGGTTGCCGATTGAATGGCTTGATAAGAGGATTCGACTGGACTCAAAGGCATTTGGTCGCCATAACGAAGATGATCGCCGGGGTTGGGTACTATCCATGGGTCGTAAGACACAACGGTTTCTCAAACAGAGGTGGAAATCATATTGATCGAGGCAACGAATGGATGTGGAACATTGGGTGGTGGAATGGGAAAAGTACCCATCAAAGAGGAATATTTAAGAAGACCGACACCGACATTCTCATATCTAGGGGGTGTTTTTGCAATGAAAGGTACGTTGCCGGTACGTGCATCGGAGTGAAAGAAGGCCAATTGGTCCACCATAATTACTTTTCCTTGATGTGGGAAACGTACGACACGGAAAATAGTGGACACAACTGCACGCATGGAATCGAATCAACTACGACCAAGTAGAAGGTTGTAATCGAGAGGAGCGCCAATGACCTCCACTTCAACGTTGACCGTTTTTCCTTCTAACGTAATAGGCAACAAAGGGAGGACACCGTAAGGCTTAAAACCAGAGCCATTGAAGGCTTTGAGCATGTTGTGGGATTCAGTTAAAGGAGGAGAGCCGATGGCTTTCCAATAGGTAATATACATGACACACGTCAAGGCATCCTCATCAATAACTGTTCTACGAATGTTCTTGTCAGAGACAATAACTTGTATTTGGAATGCGAGTTGAGGGGGTAACCTTGGAATGTGATCTTCCAAGTCAGAAATTATTAAATTTGTATTGGTAGGTTCGATTCCACCAATAGCTTTCAACAGTGCCTTATGTTGTATAGGACAACTCTGAAGGACTTCAAGGGCTGACATCCTGGATGGTGCTTGGGCTAGATCTTCGACAATACTGTAGTTCTGGGCAGCACGTGCATAAGGATTGAAAGCAGATTTTCAGACAACACCCTTTGGGGGAGGGCGAAGAATTGTATCTAGGCTCGGTCGTTCGAGATGAAGAGGACTGTTGGTAGGTGGAGTCGTGGGAGATGGTTGGACCAACGAAGGAGGTATTTCATCAACATTCGCTTTGGAGGAAGAATAATCTTTGGCTCGAGTGGTAAGTGTGATGTCATTCTTCTTTGAATCACCTGTACACATTAAGACATAGGATGTAGTGGAGGGGGAAGGTTGGTCATGAATGACCAATTGGGCCTGTTGTTGAGAAGGGAAGGGTTGTGACAACACGGTCGGAGTAGGCAGTTTTGGGGTCCCTTGAAGGAACTTAGTAACTTCGGTTCGTCTTGGACAATCCTTAGTGTAGTGATCATCACCAAATATAAGACAAGGGTATCGGGGTTTGTGCTTATCCTTATCATCAACAGGTTGTGTTTTGGTCTTCTCAGATTACGGATTATTTTTATCCTCCTTGTTCTTACCCTTCCCTTTTTTGGATTTATTTTTTTCGGCGGGGTTAGATTGAACAGAGTTCACCTCAGAAGTCTTGCCGGTGGGAGGGGTAGGAGACAGAGCATTTTGAACATTAGAAGAAACGGATTTGGGGTTGTTTCTAGAGGCTTGGACGGAATGGGGTTGGGCATGGAAAGTGCCAATCACACCATCAGCTGCATTAGAAGCAGCAGGAGTAGTTGAAGTAGCAGAAGTAGAAGGACGAGGTGTTTCAGAGAGTAAGTCGTAAAGAGTACCCGTTTGTGAGTAAATGAGGTTGAGGTATTGAGAACGACTGATCACCTGTTCTTCTATGACAACTCCACCCATGGTGATGTCATTCACGAATGATTTCGTGAACCACTCTGCCAACAAATGATCAGGAAGTTCAAGTTTGATGAGATGTTGTCTCCATCGCCACTCATGAATGTGATCAAAGATATGAGTGGTTTTGGTTTGTTTGAAAGAACTCAAAATTTCGGTTCCCATTTCATAACGGATCGGTAACTGGTAGTGGGTGAGGAAAGCCATAGCAAGGGTGTTGAATTCGGTGAAGAAACCTCGTGGTAATTCTATATACCACTTTGCGGCGGAACCTGTGAGAGTTCGCTAAAAAGGCGTAAACGAATAGAGTCACCCATCAAAGAGTTGGATGAACACCAAAGGTGAAAAGTCATTACATGATTGTTCAGGTCCTCTCATGGTTTACCATCGAATTTAGGGATGTCAGATGGTAGTTTGGTCGGTATCGCGGGCCATTGAGGAGAGTGACGGATCAGATCATTTAAAATTCTCGACAGACCAGGGAGGTTTAGGGTGGCTAAGAAGGGTAACTGTCTATTCATGTGTGGGTACTGGTGAATTTGGGGAGGGAGCCCCGTAGGTATGCCAGTAGGACCATAAGTAGTTTGCATATAATGCAAAGATCCGGGCAGATTTGGTTGTTGGTGTGGAGGCAGGTAATTTATAGGGTTGTATTGGTTGGGGTTGTTCCCTTGAAAAGGGGCGTGGGGTTGAGCGTTTGAGCCCCAAATAGGATTGGACGTACCTGGATATGGTTGGTCGGAGCTAGCTTGAGGCTACTTCCCCCCAGTCGAGTGAGAATTATTTTGGATAAGATAGTTCCAATACTGGGCCAAGGATGGAGGTATGTTTTGTCCATAGGGTGGGGTAGGTGGGGGTTTCCCTCCAATCGGGGGTTGCGTCCCAATTGGGATTTGTCTTGCAAAAGGGGATTGGATTTGGCCTCCTTGATGAAATTGTCCACCAACAGGAATCTGGTAATTAGGTGTGAAAGACGGGATGGTGCCACTAGGGTCGATGCCTCCGATAGAAGATGGAAGAGGTCCTCTGAAAGGGGGTCGAGGCAGTGTCGGAATGAAACCAGGAACGAGATGGTGCCCAGAAAGAGTGGAAATGCCAGGATTCCCGAATGGTATTTGTGTAGGAGCAGGAATGGAAGCATTCAACGCATGATATCCGAGGGGAAGTGTTGGGGTGAATCTAGGTGAAAGAAGCGTGCCAATGGGAGCTTGGCTAGCCACCGTAATCTTGGTGTGAGGATGCGTATTATCTAGGACCATTGTGTAATGGACCATTTGTAGGGGGATAGTCAAGATGTGGTCGGCTGGCGGAGCGTCTGAACTAGGAAAATAATAGGCAGTAGTAAAATTTATTGCGTCTGAATCGGATGTTTCAGGCAGCTCAGGTGTGACAGTGATATCAATGCCTGCTCCTGAGCCAAAGAGATCCTGTCTAAAAATTCTAGTAGTCCAAAAAGGATCTTGACCCTCAGGTCTTGTGAAAGGTCTGGTTGGTAATCCATAAGACTCAACAACTATTTCTCCGGAAGAATTCACTCGAAAAATACATCTCACAAAGTCGGGAGGAAGTCGGAAGTCCTCTCGAGAATTGGTAATTCAGAACCGTTCTAGAGAGTTAGTTCTTTCCACTTGTGGAGTGGCAACATCTTGGACTTCAATCTGTTGAGGAGAGCCCTCCGGTGATTTGGTAGGCA
Organism: Picea mariana; assembly: GCA_032191745.1. Lineage (NCBI taxonomy): Eukaryota > Viridiplantae > Streptophyta > Pinopsida > Pinales > Pinaceae > Picea > Picea mariana. The sequence goes on along the minus strand of JASDQU010101769.1, from coordinate 148,391 downwards.
AGGGTTGAGAACCTTCCACATCTTTTGGGGGTAGGCCTTGCATTATACGTGAACGACATGGAGGCTCAATTGTGATCGAGTTAAAATATTACGAAAGAAATTATATGGCCAACTTAGGTAAACAAACATCATGCGCTAGTAAAATCTAAGAATCAAAACCAAGCAAACAAGACCTTCCAATTCCGAAGCCACTAGTTGGTGATGAATTCCAATGTTGCGACGACGAGACAAGAAGGGGCTGGGCGAGGGTGGAAAAGTTACGTTGACGACCTACTTAACGGACTTACACCCTGGTGCAAGCTTCCACACATAATTATGGGTATACCCTCCAAGGAGCCCGAGTGAGTCTCGCCAACGTCGATTCTAGGTATCGTGAAGACTTACCCCTTCATAGTCACCTTGTGTAAGACCCTAAGAAGATAAGCTACTAAGGTTACCACAAACAACAATGATGCCTGGGGAAACAATTGACAGTCCGATCCACACGCAAGGGAAGGGTATCTAGCCCGAAATCAACTTGAGAGGCTTCCACTCATCATTGTGGCTATACCTTCAAGCGACCCCCGTAATACGTGCAATCTCTACACTGAGATCAACAAAGCAGGGTGAGTAACTCTGTTAATCTCAATGCGACCTCAGGTTTGACCCTTGTGTGATAAGGGCTTCCCAAGACAAAATGATGCAAATGGAATTTGACACTCCTTATCACAAGATACTATTGTGTGTTTTGTTCTTTGGAGAGTGTGTCTCACTGCCTATTCCAAATCTCTAGCTTAGCTAATGTTGGTGCAAGAGAGCCCTAGAAAAAGTTACTAGCTGAATTTTAAAAATTGCGCAATATTATTAAAGGTTGTTGTTACTCAAGAGGGAGGTGGAGATGAAACCGGTGTTTTGTAAGACTTAGACCCAACTTTGCGTAAATAGAAATGAATGATACAAACTTTCGTTCGATGAATTCTATCTACAACAGGGAGAAAGGAGTTTTCCTGGAACAATGCAAACTACGATGTACAATTCTCTTTTCAAATGTAGTACCAAATAATAATGGATAACGTAAATTCACTATTCGTTCTCTTTTAATGCCAATATTTTCTGAATGATTTCTTAAAAGAACAAGACTTTAAAAAAAAAAATTTAGAAGCCAAAAATAGGGATGGAGCTAAGAAAAGGTAAGCAACCAAAGAAACAACAATACTCAATAAATGCCCAAATCAAATCTTTCAATGGAGATAAAAATAAAAATCAACAAGAAAAAGTTTCTTGAAATGTATACAGATAAAGAACTTTTCTAAGCAGCAAGCAACCTAAAGAAATAATAATCCAAACTTTTAAACCGATCAAAGACTTTTGACCAAACAAGCACTCAGATCTTAGAATCCGAGATTATACCCTCGTTGATAAAAGGTTGAGAAGTAAAAAAATAAATTAAGAAGAGTTTTCGATCTCCGAAAACTAATCGACTGTAAGATTTGAAGTCAAGAAACAATCAAACACTAGAAAAAGAAGTTCTTCCCAAATGAACAAACAAATCTGGGCATCAAAAAAGATAAGAAGACCTGATCCAAAACTTTTATAAATGGGTTTGTAGCCTAGTAGTGGAGTACAATGCGAGACTGAGGCATTCTCGCAGTCTGGACACTGGCAGGGTGTGAGGATGTCGCACTGGAATGAACAATGGGGTGCGAAAATGAAAGGTTCTCGTAGGCTACAGAGAGGTACAATACGAGAAGGTTTGTAAATTATGAAAATTTGGAAAAGGGACAATAATTTTGAGTGAACTTCTAGGTCTAGAGAGTCTATAAGGGTCTCCTATAGACTCAGAGACTGGTTGGCAATGAAATAGGTAGACCAAGAGAAAATGGCCAACAAAAGACAACAAAAATGAGTTGTATCCCCAGTGGAGTCACCAATTTTGTTACAGGATAAATCGGTATATGCAGACACTAATAGATCTCTTTAGATTCACCTGGATCTAGAACAAAACAGGACAAGACATGACTCTTTCTCTAAGTTGCAGTCATTGAATCTACTACCAAGAAGGAATGAGTGACATACCTTTATATCGATTCCTTAGGTCTCTGTTGTTCCTACTTCGCTTCGGTTCTCTTGTGAGATCAGGTCCAAGACAACACAAACCAACCAAAGTGAAGATAGCAAAGCATATTCAATGTCAACCTATGCATATGATCAAGGAGTTATGCAATAAAATAAGAGTGATTTTATGGGAAAGGGACATGCCGCTGTATTATATTAAATGAAAGTAGAAGATACAACCAGATCGCCTTGATGTCGCAAGCCTCCTTTCAGTGGTCCTTGGTTCCAACACACACACTTTCTCTACACTTGCATGAAGAAGATCCAGTACAACTTGATAGACATATAGAGTCTTCAAGCTTCAATCCAAACAGGGTTCTTCACACAATTCTTTCATCAATTCTCCATTCAATCTTGCTTAACCTCTTCCTTGAGAAACCCTTCATTATATAGGAGAAGGAGAGATGGTTAAAGGAATAAGGATGATCCCACTAAATCCGAGAAGTCAGTAGGATGCCAACCATGTGAATGCCAACTCATTTTCTAGAAGATACTCTTCTAGAACCTTCATAACTTCCTCTTCCTTTCAAGCTTCAAAACAGGTTCGCACCCTACCTATAGAGCAGACTGCGAACACTTCGCAGGATAGGTATAGGGTTTCCTGCGAGAATCAAGATTCTCGCACTCTACAACATAGTCAGCCTGCGAACTCATCTTAAAAATATGTTTTGTGGAAGAAGACAACAGTCACTTTTCTCAGGCAAAAAGTCCTTATGAGAGCCTGAACACATAAATGTAGAGACATCACCTGAGTGACCAAAATAATGTGTAACACTTAGTCTATTTCTTATTTTCCTCTACTAGTCTTACTCTTCTCCTCTCTTATACAACTTAGACTTAGTCTATTTATTATAATCTTCTCCACTCTATACTCCTCTCACACTCTCCCATACTTAGAATATTTTCCATACACCGCAGGTCTCCTTATCTCTCCTCCCCCCTCACCTATGCGGGTTTACCCTCAACTCTGACCCGTTCCCTCACCTCCGATAACTCGAAAACCCGCCATTACTCCTCATCTTTAATCATTAACCTATCATTTAACGACATGTGACAGACATGAAATCAAATCACACCAAGACATGTGGCAACTAATGACACTGTGACACATGGGGATGATGTGGGCGTTGACTTACTATTGAATGGGCATTGACTGGGCACTTAGTGGATGTTGATTGGGCCATCAAAATATTTATTAATTCATGAAATTTCCTTAAGGTTCGAGTCTCCATAGTCTCCATGGTATTCTTATGTTCCACATAAAAGACATTGTGAGCTTTACTATATAAACATTACAATCTTAATCTCCACGATGCATGTGGGATTGGGATTTGTTTGAAAAAAGGCGAATTCAAATGGAAGGCCAGGATTGACCCACGAAATTGATGAATGGTGGTTGAGTCTCTGACTTCCTGAGCTTGTATCTTGAGATACAGATGTTGATTTTCAAAAAATTATACCTCATTGGAAAGATAATTCGATGAGGAAGACGATGGAATAGGATTCAAGAGGTGAAATTGGTCATTATTCTCTCAGAAATTTAGAGAAAAATCAGTTATGTTTTCATTGTTTGTTAATAAATCTGCTTGGAACCTCAACTTCATGATATCATATCTTGAGATCCAGAACTCCAAATATCACTCATGAGGACTTGTTTGGAATTTTGGATGATGTAGATTGCATATAGAATGGTTTCCATGGATGAAAAATTCAAATATATTTCTCAGAAAGTTAAAACAAAACCCACTTTTAAAAAAGGCAGTCAATTAAAAAATTTCAAAATAAAAGTTTATTTAAAAACTTTTATTAAATACAAAAAAGGGGGCCACTTCAAGACATGAATTTTAATGACATAAATTCATTAATGATAGTTCAAAGAAGCATTAATTAAAGTTTTTATTCCAATAAGAAAAACGTGTGGAAGTTCCTAGAAAGACCAAAACCCTAAGTACTTCAAGAAAGCATTGGGAGCAGTTTTAAAAGAAGGAAGCATCATCAAATAAAGGGTTGGAATTAGATATTATCAAGTGAGAGAAACCAAAAGATCAGAATAGAAGATTTTCAACCATCAAGATGCAACCAAGCTTCTAATCAACGATTAAAGATCTTTGAATTCTTCTTGTTTCTTATTCTTCTACACTATTTCTCTCAAAACTTATGCTTGTAGTTTTGAACCAAGTATAAGGTTTAGTTTTTGAGTTTCTTTCCTGTATTCTTCCAAGTCTTATTATTTATAAGATCATGGATTATTTACAACTATACGTAAGTCAGGATTGTCTATTTGATTCATGGAGATTTAGTCCTTGTGTTTGACAAGCTTTATTTCTGAAGCACTAGTCAATTGGTTTATTGAATGTTTTGTAATGAGAAATATCTTTCATGTAATAAACTCCACATAGAACTATTTCAGAGCATAGATTTAATGATTTCTCATATCTTGGGACTTTACAGTCTAATATTTTTGAAGTATGCCTATCAAATTCTTTTCAGTTTTGAACGCACAACTCATTTAAAGTTCTTTGAAATGATCAAAACCACTTCATCCTTTCTCTTGTGAGAAGATATGGATGTATCCTCTACTTGCATGTGATTCAGAGGGATGTAAAAATGGTGTTGAGCATAAATATATTTTGATATTGAAGATTTCCTTTAGTATTTTTAAGAAGCTACTCGTTGCATATAAAGAGAAGATATGGTTATCAACAACCATTTCATATATAAAATAAAGAAATAAAGACTTTGGGGTTTGTTGTCTATCATTCTCCCCAATCCAGGAGCATCAAGATTATCTTTCAGCCCAAGAGGAGTACCACCTCTATAAAAATGCAGGGGGATTCATATCATCGTGAGGTTGTTGTTTGGATCTTGACCAATATAAACATCAACAAGTCACCATGTCCCATCCTTCTTATACACCAACACAATTGGGATCTCGATCGAATGTGTCCCTTTTGGATGAGCTCTTGAATTTGATGTTTGATTTCTTCATCCTCCAAAAGGGAGTGTTTGTATATTGGGCCATTAGGTAAAGGAGCATTAGGTATAAAATCAATTGAATGTTTTACCTAGTAGTACAGAGGCATGCCTGCAAGAAAAGTGAATATATGTTTGTATTATTCCATTATCTTGTTTACCTACTTCTTTTATGTAGAGAGACCCCATGCAGAGGTCATAACAGTCACAATGATTTTCTAATCACCTTCTGATTTAATCATAAAGAGGAAAAATATCCCAATTTGAGAGATTACTTTCCTGCACTGGTTCGTTTAGATCAAGGAAATTGTGGTAGTAGGAACTACCCCTAGTATCTTGTAGAGTTGACCTCCCAAAGTAACAATGACGCTATGGGGCTTGGAGTCATAAACAACATGGAATTTCGACATACATGGTTTCCCTAAAAGAACATTACAAACTTCAAGTGGGAAAAATCACAAAATACCTAATCATTGAAGGGTTTGATGTCATAGGGAAAGTGGAATTGTTGAGTGACACAGATGTCTCGTCCCTGGCGCAGTCAATTGATAGTGTATGGATGGGGGTGTGGAATTTTTGACAACTGCAATCTCTTGATGACCTTATCTAAAATCAATTTCTTTTGGCTACTATTATCAACAATGAAATGTTGCAGAGTCCCCTTCATGCACATCTGTGAATGGAAGAGGTGCTCACATTCCTTGAGGTCCTCTGGCTCTTTTGGTTGTATCTTTGCATTTGCAATGGTAGCATTGGGTTCCACATTGATGGTTTTCTTTCCCTTATCTAGCTCTACATTAGAGTTTGAGCCAGATTCCGAGTTTGAGGATTTTATCTTGACCTAGAATGATTGTGACCAGTGACATTCATCAATGTTATGTCAGGGGGTTTTGTGGAACTCACACCACTTTCTAATGTCCTTCTTCAACTTCCCATTACCGTTATTTACTTATGGCTTGGACTAGTTATCTTGAGGTTGTATCCTTGCTTCATCCTTTGTTTTATAAGTTAAGGCCACCTTTACTATGTTTCTGTTGTGGTAGATTTGTAGACCTGAACTCCAATGTATTCTTATGCTTAAATTTCTACTCGATTTTGACAACATATTTGAATAAGTGGCTCTTAGTGAGAATATGTTCAGGAAATCCATCTTTGTTTGGATGTACCTGGTGGAATTTTCAATTAATTCCTAATTAACTTAGTGAGAAACTAAAGAGTTTTACATTTAATTATCAATCTGAGGGTGTATCTTACATACGAACTGTCGTGCACCGTATATGCAGTTTGTAATGTTGTGATTACTAAGGAGTTGTAGTACTTTGAATGTCACAGATCAAGATTCCAAGATACTTAATTAAGTCACCAAGCTATCCTACTTCTAAAATTTCACGAGGATAGATATCACACTTTACAGGAAAAGAAAATCACACTTGGAGAAAGTAAACCACACTTGTAGAAAGTAAATCACACTTGCAGAAAGTAAATCACACTTGTGGAAAGTAAAGTTATACTATTGGTGACTTGCTTAAGTATAATTATTATCTTGATTTGTTCCAACAATTGTATGTTCGTATATTCAATTATGATCATAAAATCAAAAGAATATCAATACCAAATTGTTGAGGAATAAAGCTACCATAACTCTGAAATAAAGTAAAGCTACGAGCGGAGTTGCAACACAAAAGTTACAACGATGTGAGTTGCACCAACAAAGCTACCACATAAAACTCTATAACATTGCGAGTTGTGGAAACATAATTCACAACAACAGAGCTACAACACGAGGGATACAACAATGTGAATCGCAACAACAAGAGTTGCGATAATGTCTGTGACTACAACTTATGAAAATTGAATCAACACTGAGTTGAAGCTTATGATTGCAGAATTCACAACACAAAGAAACTAATTATTAACCACACCTAAATTGTAATTAACTGTTACGAAATATGGAATTAGAGCAATGTAAGAATACAAAATAACTACATAATCAAATGAACAAAAATGAAATGTTGATCCTACTTTTTAATATACATGCAATACCTGACTAAGGAGGGGGCCCTACCCCCTTAGACAAGGCACTAGGATACAAAATCAAAATGGTACGAATACTCAACACATCAACACATGAATAGGAGATGAAAAGGACTTATATTACAGAAGTCTGAAATTTACAATAACAGTTGAATGTTATCGCTAGAATAATTCACCCCCCCAGCTCTAGGGAAGTTGGGGTTATTATATAGTACAATTGATGTCTAAAATAACACAAAAATATGGATGGAAATCCATGAGAATTTGTTGTCCTTCTGTTTACATTGACATCGTCAAATTTTAGTAAAGGTCAGGCATGTGCTGACTTGGATCAGTTGAGCGACAATTGGTAGGCAAACCAATTTCTCTTTTGGTTTTCCACTTTCCTCCTATCGTTGTCCTATGTGAGGAGCATTACCTGAATGTATGTTGTATTGTTGACTTCTATGTTGGAGGACTCCGTACTCGGAGTTGCAACAACGGTCTCATACATGGAATTGCAGCGGTTGTATTGTGCTCAAAGTTGCAACAACAATGAGGAATTGTAGTCATTGTAAGGAGTTGCATCTATTGTAATGAGTTGCAGCTATTGTAAGTCAACCACTATAATTTATCCTGTATAGCAATGTTAGTTCATGAAAGTAACAAGTTCCTTAAGAAATATTTAAGAATAACATAAAAATGGCATATGGAGAAAGATTCATACCTTGATGAAAAGTGAGACAAAACTGGATAAGGAAGGTGTCAAAAAGGAAATGATTAGTGGAAAATGGTAATGAAAAAGGTATTAGATGTGTGTGTTTAAAGTATGCCAATTTAGGCACCCGTCATCTCCCCTAGCCCAAAATTACTGCATATCCCTATGCAACCAGAAATCACTCAGGGTTAGAGAAATGAGGGTGAGCATGGAGGTCACTAACACTACATACTTCCTCTCTTGCTTCCCCCTTCTTTTCACTAGTGTCATGCCCTGATGTAACTCCTTTTTCTTATGCCAGTTCATGCTCTGTTTCAGTCTGAGTGGCCTCATCGATTAACATAAAGTGTTTGTCCTGGAAAACTACTTCCCTTGTTTCTTTAATTTGAGTTGTTTCTTGTAGTCTAATGAAGGTTTCCCTTGCAACAAGAGGACTTATTGCAGGGTAACCTAATTTCTCAGGTACCCTTTGTTCATCAAGCTTATCCTTTATCATTTTCGAATTGATTTGTAGCTACAAGTTCTTCATTCTCAACATCTTATTTTGTTTTGCCAAAGATGCATGTTATAGCACAAGTTGTAGGTTGGGAAAATATTGACCCAACCACGAAATCATTTGCTACAACTATGGGACACTACACCCAATGTCACCTCGATGTAGGTCCCACACTTGGGGGGTGACTAAGGTCACTTCTGGCAGGCAATCCCGGAGACCCTAGGGGGAATGAGAAGGATGAAGGGAGGTGTAAGGATAAGTCCCCCAGAAGTTCAAGTGATGGAAGAATAGATTGGTTGAAAATGGTAAGTAAAGAGAGTTAAATGGATACAGAGTAAAGAGATAGTTTCTGGTACACTTGTACCTACCCGAGACACAAGAAAAGACATTTTTCCAACCAAGTATAGTAATGGATAAGCAATTTAAGCTTGTTGTCCCTAAAATACAGTAGCATACAAGTTAGTAAATCCACAATAGATTACATCTAAATCATCAAGTAAAAATTCTATATTAGTTAGCAATATCAATAATAAAACTAGTGACTAATGTAGACCGAAAAATAGCACTTCAAGACTGAATAAAGATGGTTGTCATAAAAGGTAAATTTATGCAGAAATATATCAGCCTTATGGATGAAACATTCAATAAAGTACAAAAACAAATCTGAACATCAAAAAGTGCCAAAATCTATACCAATAGATGCACCTACGTTAGTAGGTTAAACTAGCAAAGTTAGAGGGTTAGTTTGTGAGATATTAGCGGTTAGGGTTAGAGTTTAAAGCAGCCCTAATGGCTGTAGGTTATTTTTACTACAACAATAAGAATTTGTGGGAGAAATAGGATGCTCGTAAGGGAGGAAGAATCCCCAAGGCATCAAGATCATTATCCAAAAGAGACAACTTCAAAACTTGAAATTTGTACGTTTACCAAGGCAACAATTTATTTCTCCTGTGCAATAAGTAAATGACTAGTTCCTTTAAGAAAGGGTTAATGGAGTCAAGCGAATACGAATAATCTATATAGGCTATTTCCTTGGGGGTGCAAACCCTTTTACTCCCCAATGCAAGCTTCTCTTAGCTAGGGTTTTAACTAGGAGGGTGTATGCAATTATACTCCTCTTAGTAAACCCTCATGAAGCAATATTCCTTTAGAAATAAAATGGTGGAAACATAAGTATGGGTGTATGCCCTTATACTCCCTACTTGGATTAAGCAAATAGAACATTTAACTTGTACACATGATAATACAATGAAATAAATGGCACCTTCAAGCATTAAAAGGCAATAAAATCTAGACTAACCACCAAAAAAGCAATGAAGAAATCCTTCCAAGGCTAGCACACCATCTCCATCAACCATAGCCAAGACATAGCCATAAACAAAAGCACAAGAGAGATAACTAGCCAAAGAGAGTGAAAATTCCAGTCCAAGAGCCTCTCACAATGGAGAGTTATGTTTTAAAATGAAATCTTATGATCTCTATTTATATAAAATGTAGCTAACATAGTTTGTCCACATAATATTAGGGAAAACACAAGATTAAGGGTCAACGACCCTAATATTTCCCCTTTACAAAGATAATATTTAAAGATTCTCTTTCATTTCACTTTTGCACAAAGAAAACCCTAAAACAAAGGTGACATCATTGTTGGCACAGGGGCAGACCCAGGGTTCAACTCTAATAGTTCACCAAAAAAACCTAACTACTGGCCCTTATGGCAACACCTGCGAAGCAGATGAAGTCTCACCTGAAGTAGAAATAGGGGGGTTACAGAACACAGGTGTCTACAACTAGAGGAAATGCAAGATGATTCCAAAACAACAACGCAAAATAGCCTAGAGATTCTTAACAACATTATGCTTAGCTTCGTGAAGTAGGTTATATCTTCTTATCTTTAATAGGAAAAATAATAGTGCAATAACAGTATAAAAGATAGTATCTAACAAAGCATCAACCACATAGAACAACAAGATTTTACATGGTTCACCCTCTCCCTAGGGCTACGTCCACATAACGATGTTTATTGATAGAATAGATGAAAATATACAGTTCTATTTGCGCACTCAGCTGCAGATCCTTCTCTCTCTCTTCTTTATCTCCTAACCCTGCGCACCCAGCTGCAGAGTCGATCTTCACACCCAATTGAAGACCCAAAAATACAAGAATATCCTAGAACATAACACTTCTACATCTCAACACCACTCTTACCTCACCTTCTTAACTCTTCTAGACCTCTATTTATGCATTCCATGACTCTTAGAAAACCCTAGACCGAAGCCTAGGTGCAAACACCCTAGATCCACATTGCCAAAACCCTAGATCTGCATCGTCAAAACCCTAGGTCCACATAACCCTCATTTCAAGGACTTCGTCGACCTATTCCTATTTTTCCACGAGGTGCTCCAAAGCACCCATTAATGTCTTCTTCTGCTTACTGATTTGTCCACGATCTATCTTCCTTTCTGCTCTATCTTCCTTGATCTTCTCTTTCAATGACTTGATTTCCTTTAATTCCTTCCTTCTTTTATGATTCTTTAACCACTTCGACCCTTCCTTGGTTTGTGTGCCTTCCACGCACTTCATACTTTGTCTTTCTTCTTCCTTAATCTTCACTTTCTTCCTTAATACATTATCAAGGGCCAACAGGCCCCCAACACTCACATGTGACTCATCCCGAGTCACTGCTGTATTGATTCCTCTGTATTACTTCGACTGCAGACTGCACGGGGCATCTTGCACTTTCTGCTCTATCCCTCCCTATCATGTGCAAACTGTCTTTTCTGTGTCTGGTACCCAATTTCAACTGCACCTGGTACCTAGACCCTTCTTCCTTTGCTTTTACTGAGAGCTGCGAGGCAGCTAGTTATCACAATACAACTTCAACTGGCTCCCATTTACCAAACCATCCTTCCATTCTCCATTAAGAGTCTTCAACTGCGCAACTCCACCTTCTGTAACATAGGAAACCTAAAATGGCCCAAGCCAATGTGTCCTAAAATTTCCTGGATGCTTCATGAACTTGTTGTCATATAAAAGTACCAAATCTCCTTGTTTAAATGCTTTCTTATTGATATGTCTATCATGGTAAGCCTTTTCTCGTTCTTTTTGTACCTGCTGATGAAATCCTGTACTGAGCATGTCTTCCTCTAGTTCCATCAACTACGCAAGCCTCTCTTGAATAGCGTCGATGTCATCCATACCTGTAACTGTTACAATTCTTAAACTAGGAACCAAATATTCAATAGGTACGACTGCTTCTAGGCCATAAACTAACTTAAAGGGAGTCTACGTTGTTAGATTTTTGCAAGTAGTTCAATAAGCCCATAACACTGTTGGAATTATCAAATCTCAATCATCTTTGTTAACACTGCAGATCTTAGTTAGTGTTGTCTCCAAAATCTTATTGAAAGCTTCGACTGTACCATTCTCCTGTGGGTGATACAATGTGCTCTTCTGATGGTGAACTTAGAAATCCTAAGTCAAGGCTTCAATAGTGTTGTTAATGAAGTGTGTGCCTTGATCACTCATAAGGATCTTCGGGCATCCAAATCTGGTGATGATATCATCAAAGATGAACCGTGCAATTGTAGCTGCACTACAGTATTTAACTTCTCTTTCTTCTACCCATCTGGTCAAATACTTTGTAGCAGTGATGATATATCGAGCTTATGTGCGCTTTCCTGGTGGGTTGATAGGTCCCACAAAGTCAATAGCCCATTTCTCAAATGATTGTAAAGTTAATTGAGGTGCTAAAGGCATTTCATCCCTTCTAGAAGGCTTCCCTACTCTTTGACATACATCGCAGGCTCTGTAGTATTCCTTAGCATCCTTATGTAAAGTGGGCCACCAGAGGCCAGCTCTGAGAACCTTCTGCATTGTTGTTTTCCCTACATAATGACCTCCTCCGATGCCTTCATGTGCTTTTGCAAGGATCAATGATCTTTCTGACTCCATAAAACATCTTATTAAGATATCATCTGGTCCCATCTTATATAACTATCCGGCTATAAGTTTAAAATCTGCAGCGCGGGCTACCAACTGTTTCTTCTGAATAAATGTATACTCGTGAGGTGTCATTCCCATGGACATGAACTGGACTATCTCAGTGAAGTGAACCTTTTAATCTTAAATAAGCTTGCACTGATGAGCCATGGGTACAAGCCATAGAAGATGAGATGTCATAGATTGAAAAAAATGATACATGGGAGTTAGTTGATCTTCCTCATGGAAAATCCATTATTGGTGTAAAGTGGATTTACAAGCTAAAATTTAATATGGATGGAAGCATTTCAAAGTATAAGGCGCGTTTAGTAGCAAAAGGATATGTGCAGCAAGAAGACATTGACTATGAGGAAACGTTTGCTCCAGTAGAAAGACTTGAAACTGTAAGACCTTTTCTTTCTGTTGCATCTCAGTTAAAGTTAACAGTTTATTAGATGGATGCTAAATCTGCTTTCTTAAATGGATATTTGAAGGAAGAAGTTTACGTTGAACAGAGTCATGGTTTCATTGTTAAAGATAAAGAAGATAAGGTTTATAGTCTTAAAAAGACTCTCTATGGTCTTAAATAAGCCCCTAGAGCTTGGTACTCTAGAATTGATAATTATCTTCATGAACATGGATTTGTTAAATATCCTTCTGAGAGTACACTGTAAAAAAAGGCTGTGGGATCAGATTTCATCATTGTTTGCTTAGATGTAGATGACTTAATTTTTATGAGCACCTCACCCTCACTTGTGAAAGAGTTCAAAGAGGTAATGAAATTTGAATTTGAGATATCTGATTTAGGAGAAATGTAATATTTTTTGGTTATGCAAATCAAACAAACAACTGCAGGTATATCCATTGGTCAATCCAAATATGTTGAAGACTTGTTGAAGAGGTTTAACATGCAAGGTTGTAAATCTATGAGTACCCCCTTAGTTGTTGGGAGTAAATTGATGAAGGAAGATGAAACTCCACTTTGTAATGCCACTCTTTATATATATTTGATTAGCAGTCTTATGTATCTGACAACCATTAGACCAAACATCATGTTTGTTGTGAGTTTGGTTTCTAGGTTCATGCATCAACCTCATGAGTCTCATTGGCGTGCAACCAAAAGATTCATCAGATATGTAAGTGGTACAAAATATTTTGGATTGTTTTATAATGTTACTAATGATTCCAATGTTGTAGGATACATAGATGCATATTGGACAAGTTGCTTGGATGATTAAAAGAAATCTTCTGGATATGATTTTCCCTTTGGAGGAAATATTGTTTCTTGGAGCAACAAAAAGCAACCCATTGTTGCTCTATCTACAATTGAAGCAGAGTAAATTGAAGCATCATCAACAAGTACACAATCCATCTAGATGGAAAAACTATTTGAAGAATTGGGAATGAAATTCAATAAGCCAATCAAAGTCTATTGTGACAATCAAAGCACAATCTCCATGACGAAGAATCTTGTATTCCACAACAGGAGAAAACACATTGATATTCGACATCATTTCATTTGAAATCTTGCACAACAACAATTCATCTCTTTCGAATTTTGTCGATCTAAAGATCAACTTGCAAACATTTTCACTAAAGCTATTCGAAAGGATAAATTAGCAAATCTTAGACTGTTGTCGGGAATTTAAAAAATTGACATCAAGGGGAAGATTGAAATAACTGATGCCTAGTTTTTAGGCATTCGTTGGGCATTTGGACAATTTCTAAACTCCAAGTGTAATTTTTAAAACTGCCAAGTGTTTGATTTAGGTTGGCATGTTTTCTTCCTCAACGACAACAATGGAACCTCATGTTGTTGTTGGACATCTATTTAAACTTTGTTTTTTGTTCTTATCTATGTGAAGAGGATCGAAGGCTCATGTCTTATTATCTTTTTTTATATATATAGAGTTGTGTTGTGTTGTTGTAGCATTCTTTTATGAGAGTGTTGTAATTGTTATTTAAACCAGAGTTGTGTTTAGAGTTTGTGAGTTTATGTGTGTGTTTTTTTTTTAAAACATAGTAGTGTCGTGTTTTAATTATGCATAATATACAACCTTTTTATCTATTTTTTAAGTACATGTGTTCACAACACTGTAGAAATTTATAGCTTTTGTAATTTTTTTTATAAAAACATACTTTAACATGACATTTTTATTTTCAGTTGTGCAAACTTATTTTATCAGAGTTTTAATTTTTTTTATTATCTAGATCTAAGATTTTTGGGTGTGATTCCTTAAGCAATTATTAAATCCTTGTGTTCAAATCCTTCAATGAGGAGAAACTCATCTAAACACCATTGTGATTCCACATATTTAGGAGAAAAGATGGCCACATGGACCGAGTTACTTTGAATACTTGTTATCTAAGAAGGAAAATAGTGTCCCTCCCGCAATTCTTGTTGATCTAAAAAGGGTCTTAATCCACGTGAAAGAAGACCACGGTAGAGATGGCTAACAAAGGTCTTCTTCACTTCCCCGCGATGGTTTATGAACACACATCATAGGGAAGATTCTTGTTGTTGATGATGATGGAATCAACATTGATGGAAGAGGAAGCGCCATTCCAAGTTGCGCGAGGAGATCTCTGATTTTCAATTTCAGAATGGGTTTGGAAGATCGATGATGCAGGAGTTGGATATGCCATTACTAATTGTTCTACAATTATACAAACGAAAACGAAAAGATAAATTGGGTGTTGCGAAGCTCTAGATGGTCTATGTAGAGAGAGAGGAGATGAGTTTAGGAGCTTCAAAGGAGAAAACAAATTGTAACAAGAGAGACGAGATTACATAAACCCTCATTTCTATTTGTTATACAATTATACAAACGGAAACAAAAAGATAAATTGGGTGTTGTGAAGTTATGGATGGTCGATGCAGAGAGAGGAGATGAGTTTAGGAGCTTCAGAGGAGTGAAAAAATTGTAACGAGATTAAATTCAGTAGGGAAGAGATTACATAAACCCTCCTTGTAGATGCACTGACTAATAAAATAAATTAAAATATTTTCACTATTACGCAACAGGCGTAATGTCATGTATCTTGCAGTGCAACTTGACCGCATCCATCTACTCAAATGGACTAGATGCTCACCCCTACCTTTTCTGAACAATGTATGAATGAGACATATGCATCATCCAAAAAGGACAAGATTCTCTTTTCACCTTTTATGAACAATGCGTGAATGAAACATATGCATCATCCAAAAAGGACAAGATATTTTTTGCACGCGTAAAACATTGAAGCAGAGATGCAATGCACATCAATAATCGATAACATGCTCTCCACTTTGAATATTATTGATTAAAGATTGACATGCAACTATTCTAACGGACAAACTCACCCCTACCTTCAGGATTTTTGAAGAGAAATTTGAGTGCATCTCAGTGTTTGGGGTCAAAGTCATTGTGATCAAAGCAACAAGTGAGAAGGGTAAAGGCAAAAATAGAGTAGGTTGTACAAGATCCTTGGGAACATGCATTAATCTAATCAAGGTAAACACTGATACTCTTCAATCTAAGAGGGCTCGGAGGGAGAAGCTGGGGCTAGAAGTGGCTACGAAGGAAACTCCAAGTGGTTGCGGAGGATCAGTAAAAGTTTAAGTTTGAAGACAAATTTGACAAATTTTAATAGGGGGTCTGATTTCCTTTATTGACATGCCTACATATAAGAGTCTCTTTTTATGTAAATAATAGATAATCAATGTGTGTGCATATATATATTAAAACTTAATCTTTTATAAAACACTTCATAAAGAGGAGTTGGTGTAAATTTGTAAGAGTTTGTATAAATTTGTAAGATATATTGTGATGAACTACTTCAAAATAATTTATATAACTACATAATGAAAAGTTGGTGTAAATTTGTAAAAGTTAGTGTAAATTTGTAAGATATATTATGATAAACTACTTCAAAATAATTTATATAACTACATAAGAAACAATTTACAAATTACAAATAAAAAAATGATTTTATTTTTCCTTTCTTCATTTTCTTAGTTCAAAACTTTCATTTACAAATGGACAAAACTTGTTTTTCTATCTAATGATTCATCTACCTTATAAAAAAAACTGTCCATCCTTTAATAATAATTCTTCTAATCTCCACCCATGTTCTTAAATAAACTTTGACTTTATTCCCGAACATAAAAAATATATAATTCTCATAATAAATTGAATTTTCATATAACAACCAAAATTATTTACCTTTAAAAAATAATTTAATTTTAATTTTAAGTAAGTGAAAGAAACCAAAGTTATATAACTTAAAAAATAGTGTAATTTTAAATGATAAAATGTAAAGGATTTTTTAACATTAATATATATATATATATATATATATATATATATATATATATATATATATATAATTATTTTTAAAATATTATATTTATTATTATTATTATATTAATTTTTTTAATAATTTTCAAATTCCTTATATTCAAGAATTTAATTTAATTTAAAAAATACATATCCTTTACATTCATATTCAGTAAATTAAGTAAACCAATTACTTTAATTACTTTAACTGTAAAAAAAATGCATACATCCGGATCCGGATTCGATCATTATTATAATGATATAATTTAATAGAAAAACATATCACTAACTTTCATGTTTATAAAAAAATATTTTTTAAAAATATTAAAAAACATCTTCACCAAGAAACTTACTTATATTTATCCTGAGAGGGGTTCCATTTTTCCATTTAAAAAGCCTTCATTTATAGTACAACCATCTCTTCATAATACAACCACGGAGGCCTCTATTATTGTCTTGGGTGGGTGGTTTGAAATTGCGAATTGAAAACTTCAATTTCTACTTCAATTTAGTTCCTGCAAGTCAACTCTGACACCATTCTTGAGCAGCCTCTCCATTACTCCCTCACCCCACTGCAATTTGGGACACCTCGAGGCATAAATTTCCAATAACGATTTACAATATTCATCTCCCTCCCACACTTCTAGCTCCAACACTTCTAGCTCAAGGCACCCCGAAACACACAAATCTGTAAGCTTTGTTAGTTGGGCCAAACCCCGTATGCTCTTCAACTTCACACAATCGATTGTGGACAGGGCTTTCAAGGACACCAATTTTCCAACACTGGGCAGCTCCTGCAGCTCGTTACACGCTTGAAGATGTAGTGTTCGAAGCAATGGAAGATAACTAAGATTTTCTATACTTTTCAAATTATAACAACTCCTCAATTCCACATATCTGATTCTATGTGGTAATGTTCTAACACACACCAGATTAATACACTCCTTTAAGATGAACTTTTCAAGGTTGGATAATAAACCTTTATCAAATGATACCATTGATATTTCTGTGTCCTGCAAGTTTAAGTATTGGAGACGAGGCATGTAATGGAACATGTAGAAGCGGGACTCCGATGTTAGTACCGTTTCTCTTTGTTCACTAATCTTTTTAAAGGGTAGTTCGATGACCGGACAACCAGCCACTTCCAACCAAGTCAACTCACTCGACTGTGTAACTGAAGCCGGCAAACATCTCAATTCCCTGGAATTCTCGAGCCTCAATTCCTTCATATTCCTCAGGTCACCCAGCAAAGGGTGCAGCATGTCCAGCAAAGGGCTTCCTATCCACAGAACTTTCAAATCACTCGGGACTTCAATTGCACTTGGCAATTCTTTGAAATTTGTGCCTGTCAACTTTAGTATTTTCAGGAACCTTTGATGTGCCAGTTGCGAGGGCCATACTTCAATTTTTTCACAGCCGGAAAGATCTATATGCTCAAGCGTTCTTATATTTCCAAGTGTGTTGCTTGAGATGGTTAAATTAGAACAACCGGAGGCATCAAGATATTTAAGGCTACTTAAACTCCGGAAAGAATTTGGCAACTTCTCCAATTTCTCGCACCCAGACAGGTCCATGTGGTGGAGGTTCATCTTGCTACTGAAGGAATCTGGCAGCCTCTTCAATTTCTTGCACCCAGACAGGTCCATGTGTTGGAGGTTCATCTTGCTACCGAAGGAATCTGGCAGCCTCTTTAATTTCTTGCACCCAGTCAGGGAAATGTGGTGGAGGTTCGTAAAGCTACCGAAGGAATCTGGCAGCCTCTTCAATTTCTCACACCCCGCCAGTGAGATGTGGTGGAGGTTCGTCAAGCTACCAAAGGAATCTGGCAACTTGTCCAATTCTTCGCACCAAGCCAGGGAGATGTGGCGGAGGTTCGTCAAGCTACCAAAGGAATCTGGCAGCCTCTCCAATTTCTGGCACCAAGACAGGTCCATGTACTGGACACTCGTCAAGCTATCAAAAGAATCTGGCAGCCTCTTCAATTTGTCGCACCCAGAAAATGAGATGTGGTGGAGGTTCGTCAAGCTACAGAAGGAATCTGGCAGCCTCTCTAATTTCTTGCAACAAGACAGGTCCATGTGGTGGAGGTTCGTCAAGTTACCCAAGGAATCTGGCAGGCTCTTCAATTCAAGGCAGGAAGACAGGTCCATGTGGTGGAGGTTCGTCAATTTACCAAGAGACTTTGGTAATGATTTCATTGAGGACGTTGTTAACACCAAGGACCTCAACGACTCGAGATAACCGACTTCTTCTGGCAATTTTGCAAGAAAGGAAGAAAAGATAACGATCCGTTCGAGGTGCTTCAGTTGCCCTATGGACTTCGGAATGCTGCAGAGACACTTCGCATCAATAATCTCTAATTCCTGCAACTGCAAAGGAGCCTGGAAGATCAAGTGTTTCGACTATAAGAAAGAGATATATACACTGTAAGAAAGATATATATGATTCTCATGAGAAAAACCGATAGAAATCGTTGGAGACGCTGTGGTGCAATATCAATAACTAACGACCACGTAAACTTTAACTCAAGAAGTTTAAATTTACCTGCGATTTCTCTTGCCACAATGTTTCCAATACTCTCCCCTCCACCTTCAAAATCCTTAAATTCATAATTGGAATCCAGGAAGGTAGGTAAGTGTAGGGACAATCACGCCAAGAAAGCCAAATGAGATTTGGCGAATGCACCATCAAAATCCGCTCCAAGAGATGTCCTTTAGTCTCAAGAAGTTGCAAATTCATGACACCAAGACCAAGAAAATAATAACGTGTATACAGTCTATTGCAAAGCTTCATCACACGGTTCCCCAACAGCTGCTGACTCCTTTGGTACCATGACAACGTTTGTGAGCTCGTTCCCACTCGTTTGGTGTTATGCCCTTCAGGAAGCATCCTAATTCCGCGTGCTTCGCTTAAAACCTGTTCATTCGATTGGAGAAATAAAAAACTGTACACAACTTGCTATGTTTAAATTTCAATTTCAAAATTTTATAGGTGAAAAACGATGGAGAAGTTAGAAACTGTATGCAGATTTCTATGGAAAAATGTAACTATTTTAAAAGTTTGAATTATTGAGGACTTACAGATGATTGCTTGTGCAGAAAATCATCAATGTTACTGATGGGACGCCAAAGACGGCGCGGCCATTTATCCTCTGCAACGTCTCTTTCCAAATCTCGGAGGTGATTATGCATGTGTATAACATTTTTTTGTCCACTTCTACGAGGCATTTGTCCTCTAAATTTTTAAACCCCAATGATCCTTTCCAGCCTGATCCGTCCCATATTTTTATGGCACTATTCTTATTTTCTCCTATAAAAAAAAACAAGCAATATCTAAAAATATCTGTTGTTCCTCTCCGCTGAGTGTATCATAACTAATTTTTAATCTCTTCTGAATATCTGCAGGAACTTTTAATTGGTCAAGTATGGCCTCCCAATCAGATTTGTCATTTTTTGGAAAGAGAAGTGCCCCAAACACTTTCAAAGATAAAGGCAGTCCATCGCATACCTTTAGAAACTTATCTACTAGCTCTTCAAATCCGTGGGGTGGATAGGCCTGACAGAAAGCATATGAGCAAAAAAGCTCTTGCGAATGTTGTCTAGTAAGACCTGTTAACTTATAGATGCAAAACTGTTTCAGTCTCGACCTTGCGAGGACATCTATGTCTCGACATGTAATCAAAATTAAGCTATCTTTATGTAAGATATCTTTAGCTGGCAAAAGAGCCTCTAGCTGATCCTGATGATCTATGTCATCTAAAATTAGTAGGACAAGAGAAGATTTGAGATGCCTTTCAAACATCCCTATACCTTCATAAATGTTATTTATATGTAGATCTAATTGAGTTAAGCCCTTCAGAAGTTCCCTCTGCAGGGTATGTAATGAGTTTTTATTAGCATTTTCTCTTACATCTGATAAAAAGTAAGATTTATCGTAGTTCGAACTCTTTCTATTGAAGAGTTCTAGAGCCAGCGTGGTCTTCCCCACTCCACCAAGGCCGATTATGGCCACTACCGGGACTTTTCCTGTGAGCTGCTGCTTCTTTAAAACTGTAGTTTCAAAATCTCTGACTTTGTCATTTAAACCAGTGGGATGTTCGGCCACATACAAACATGGTTTTTTTATCATTTTCATCACACGTTCAACAATCTTCTCTAACATGTGCCCCTCGTCACTAGATATTCAACAAAGAACCAATATAAAATAAATAAATAATTGAAACCATAGGGCAATCATATACATATACATGTTATATATTGTATACATAGAGAAGGGCTTGAGGTCTCACCCGTTAAAAGCGTTGTCCAAATCAAACCCACTTATATCTGCAACACTAGAAAGAGCATCTCTCCAATTTTGAATAGTGGTGGAGTCATATCGTGACTTCTCTTGATGTGTTTGAGTGTCGTACGTTTTCTTCATTTGGAGTTGGTGCAGGGCGCTAGCGTACACTCCATTTTTGTTCTCATCAGTCCACCTAACCTCAGCAGGCTTCACATGGTAAAATACCGGAATAATTGGAGCCCCAGACTTCCGCATGAGGAGCAGCTCATCTAAACACCATTGTGACTCTGCATATTTAGGTGAAAAGATGGCCACATGGACTGAGGCTCTTTGAATAGCGCTTGCTAGCTGAGAAGGAAAAGAGAGTCCCTCTTGCAATTCCTCCTGGTCTAAAAATGATCTTAATCCACGTGAACGAAGGCCACGGTAGAGATGGCTAGCGAAGGTCTTCTTCACTTCCCCACGATGGTTTATGAACACATCGTACGGAATATTGCTGCTGGTGCTGTTGGAATCGGCTACCGTGGAAGAGGAGGAAGCGCCGATCGAAGTTGCGCGAGGAGATCTCTGATTTTCCATTTCAATTTCAATTTCAGAGTGGGTTTGGGAGATCGAGGATGCAGGCGTTGGGTATGCCATTGCTAATTGTTATACAATTTTACAAACAGAAAGAGAAAGATAAATTGGGTGCTGCGAAGCTCTGGATGGTCGATGCGAGGAGATGAGTTTAGGAGCTTCAGAGGAGAGGAGAAATTGTCGGGAGTTCAGAGATTGTATAAACCCTCCTCCTTGTAGATGCACCGGCTAATAAAATAAAATAATGTGACAGGGGTAATGTCCAGCATCTTGCAGTGCAACTTCGACGTCAATCGCATTCCTATATCGCTGGAAAACACCATATTTTCATGACTCATTCGAGAGTGATATGGATGTGGGTAAGTGTATGACGGAATGGTGTATTAAATATTTCATATAGGAGTGTATATGCACGTTGGAAGAAACTGATTGACTGACACGTGTCTCCTCAGCGTTATATTTATACATATAATAACAAATACAAGTTACTAAAGTCTTCTTCGGCAATCGGCTCTCTGGGTTTTTATATATTTTGGTTGCTTTATAAATGACAATGATCGTTTTTATATATTTTGGTTGACTTTATGAATGACAATGATCTTTGCCACTGAGTATACGTGTCCATTTTTGCGGAATTGTCGAGATCTTTGGATAGATTGACACGAATAAAATTAGAGACTAGAGTACTTGTTCTTAAATGTTTGAAGCATCGCCCGGTCAGAGTCCAGACCGTATGGCATTTATTCCCGTCAGACGCCAAGTACCTCGACGGCAAATCCCCGTAGAATGTGGAGAAAATTATATATCGTCTTGCCACCGCGGCAGGTAATGCCACTATGCGGACTGGTTATTATTCGGGTTAGATTTCATGGGGAATATCATGATATTGTGAAAAGGTATTATTAACTATAAGTTAATATTATGTTGAAGTTTTTTTTTGTTTTATCACAATTCAGTGCAAAGGAAATATCAATATGTAAATGTGGTATTTAATACAAAGATTAATAAATAAAAAATTATATATTAATTTACATAAGGGAAATTTATGTGAGAAACTTTGGAGTGTTGATATGTAATTCAAACAAGGTAAGGTAGATAAGCTATACAGTATATTAACACATTGTATTAATATAATATTTAGATATAAAAGCTCTATAATATTAACATATTGTATTAATATAATATTTAGATATAATAACTCTATAATATTAACATATTGTATTTAAATTAACATATTGTATTAATATAATATTTAGATATAATAACTCTATAGTGTTTGTATTTCAAATTTTTACAGTGTTTTCTTATTAATGTATTCTATTTGTTAATAGAATATTTAGATACAATTTCTTTGTCAATATTTGCACTTTAAATTTGATATTTAGATACAATTTTTTTTTTTAATATTTGTATTTTAAAATTTATTATTTGCACTTTAAATTTTATATTTAGATACAATTTTTTTATTTTAAATATTTGTATTTTAAAATTTATTATTAATTTTGATTTTGATGCATTATGTTATTGTCATTGATCTTGATGTATTATGATACTCAAATGAATTATGTGAATTGTTTTTATTGCATTTTTAATAATAGTTATTATGATACTCAAATGAATTATGTGAATTGTTTTTATTGCATTTTTAATAATAGTTAAGAATTGTGATATATCTCTTAGGCAAAGGGGTTTAGAGCTTTTATTTCTTGATGGCATGTTTGGCAATGGCATATGTAGTGCATGGTTTGATATACCCGCTATTGTCATGTCAAAGCTTTGGCTAATATAAGTACTTTTGTAGCAATGTCACTATTTTCTTCGCACAGAAGTGTTAAACCGTCCAACTATAGTGTGCCTCCAAAATCAACCATTCATGTTCACTTGAAGGAACACAGAGATGGATCAAGTGGCATAAAATTTCATCTTGGAGATGAGTCTGAGACTATTGTACCTTCATCCAGTGTTCGATAGGTAACAATGAAGTCGGGGTTTTTGTCATACAATTGGGGCCACTTGGAGGTATCGTGTCCATAAGAGTTGAGTACTATGGTTAGCACTACAATCGGAGGTTGGTTGAGTGAATTTGCAACTCGATTTGTGTTTCCCTTCTCATACTTGATGTTTAGGTGGAACTGTAGTAGGTACGTGGACCACTTTTCATGGTGGTTGTTTTGTAGTTCCCCCTACATCTACACGAACTATAGGGGATTATGATCAATGTGGATGATTATCTCCTTTCCTAGAATGTAATCCTTCCTTTGGCGACAGACATGCACAATGGAGTGCCTCTCCTTGTCATAGGTGGGGTACCTACTAACCACATCATAGAGTGTCTCACTATGATAGCCTGATAGGCCATCGAATGTCCATGTTGAGGGAGGACTACATCAATATCATAATTTGAATTGTTTGTCTCAATCTCGAAGGGTTGTCGTAGGTATGGTACAGTGAGTACCGGCATCAAACAAAGGTTATGTTGTAGGTCCTCGAATTATTTTCATTGTGACTCTGTCCAAATGAGATTGGCTTTGGCCCCACCCTTGGTCATTTAGCTTAAGGGCCAACCGATATAAGAGACTCACAACATGAACTTGCAATAGAAGTTATAAGGCCCGAAACCTTTTGGAGCTTTGTTAGAGTCATCGGTGTCAGCCAATCATGAATGACGTGGATCTTGGCTAGATCCACATGCACACCATGTTCATCCATGATGTATCCCAGATACTAAAATCAATGCATGTCAACTGAGAATTTCTCCATATTGTCATATAACTTATGCTGCTACAGGGTGCTTATGATTTGTTGAATGTGCAACAAATGTTTGTCCCAAGTTTTTTGAAAGATGAGGATATTGTTCAAATATACAACCACAAAAGACTTTGTGAATGGTTGCAAGATATAGTCCATCATCCTCATGAACAATGGTGATGCATTTAATTTCAAGGTCATGACCAACCACTCAAAAAATGCCTTCTTTAGACTTGAAGGTTGTCTTACATACATCGATTTGTTCAATTGGTACATGGTGGTAGCTTGACTTCAATTCAATCTTACTAAAAAACTTGGCACCCTTGAGCTAATCAAGAAGATTGTTAATTTAGGGGATTGGATATGGGTGCTTGATAGTGATTTTGTTCAAAGCTCTATAGTCAATATAGAGTCATGTTGATTAAAAATTTGGTCACCTCGTTTTTCCTGCTCTTGGAAAAATAAAAAAAATTGATGTCAGAAGAAAGAAATTTTGAATGATCATAAGCTCACTACATAGCCCTTAGTCTCAACTTCATTACGCATTTCACGGATTCAAAATCCGAGTATGTATGCATAAGATATTCAGGTTTTTGTCTAACTTCCCAAAGAGCGCTTCTTCCATGTGCAACAAAGTTAATTTTTCTTGGAACCACACTTATGTTTTTGGAATTCTTGGAACCACAATCATTGTCTTGGAACCATGTTCTATTTTCTTGAGACCACACTATTTTCTCCCATTTTCCGTACTTCAACTTTTTTTTATCTCTTTACTTACTCTCCTCTCTTATACGACTTAGACTAAGACTTAGTCTATTTATTATTTTCCTCTCTTATATGACTTAGAATTAGTCTATTTCTTATATTATTCTCCACTCTATACTCTTGTCACACTCTCCCATACTTAGAATATTTTTACTCATCCCATGCCCCTTTCCTCACTACATTCACTCTCCCCCTCTCATTCTTTTCTATACTTAGAATTTTTCATACTTCTCTTATCTCCCACTTATCTCTCCACTCCACCTCTCACACATTCGACTAATCCATTATACTTAGCCATTTTTTCTTATATCATCACTTCCTTCTCCAGACACTGCAGGTTCACCCTCATTATCTCTCCTCCCCCCTCACCTCTGCGGGTTTACCCTCACCCCTAACCCATGCCCTCACCTCCGATAACCCAAAAACCCACCATTTCTCCTCCACTCTCCTACGTCCCTCCCCTCTGATTCCATTTCCCCCTCCTTCGCATTTTTCCTAAGTCCCTTTTTGTTTAATCATTAACCTATCATTTAATGACATGTGATAGACATAACAAGAAATCACACCAAGACACGTGGAAACTAATGACAATGTGACACATGGCGATGACGTGGAAATTTACTCACTACTGTCTGGGCATTGACTGGGAACTTAGTGGATGTTGATTGGGGCATCAAAATATTTATTAATTCATGAATTTTCCTTAAGGTTCGAGTCTCCATAGTCTCCATGGTCTTCTTATGTTCCACATAAAAGACATTGTGAGATTTACTATATAAACATTACAATCTTAATCTCCACAATGCATGTGGGATTGGGATTTGTTTTAAAAAAGGCGAATTCAAATGGAAGGCCAATATTGACCCACGAAATTGATGAACGATGGTTGAGTCTATGACTTCCCGAGCTCGTATATTGAGATCTGGGCGTTGGATTTCGATAAATTATACCTCATTGGAAAGGTAATTCAATTAGGAAGACGACGGAATAGGATTAAAGAGGTGAAATTAGTCATTATTCTCTCAGAAATTTAGAGAAAAATCAGCTATGTTTTCATTGTTTGCTAATAAATCTGCTTGTAACCTCAACTTCCTAAGCTCATATCTTGAGATCCATAACTCCAAATATCACTCAGGAGGACTTGTTGGAAAGTTGGTGTTAATCACCAATAAAAAAATTTATTTCCTAGGGTCAAGGTTCAAAAATTAGAAAAGGTGCTAAATGGTTTGGAGGCATGACAAATTGAGAGGAAGGTTAAAAATGGCACAAAGCAGTTAAATTTGGCGAAGAAATTAATTAGATCGGGCCCAAAATAAATTTGATCACGATCCATCAAATCAACGGATAAGAAGCATTGCGGAGTTTGAAGTTGCGTGGAGGATAATTCTGAAGGGTGGTCCCTCAATCCAAACCGCGATTTCTATTGAGGAGTACATGTCAACGTCGGGTTGATTACGGAATGACAAGTGGGTTGTTCCAAAACTGCCAATCCACATCTCTGTAAATTGAAGAGTATTAAATGTCAATATGACTTTTTAATTATTTATTATTTTCAAACATGGGACCATTGTAACATTGTCGCGACCGCCATTTTCTGTTGCAACCCCACTTTGCACCATTACAATTCACTTCCAGGTATTTATCTCATCGCCATGGATCCCATAGTATTTTCATTAGTAGAGAAAGACCCTGAAGGTAATGAAAAATCCCTAATTGACAGAGATGCAAATGTATTTGATCATGATATCATTATTTCACCCATTTCTGTGTCTCAAAGCAACTTGGATGATATAAAGGGAAACACTATTCCATTTTTAGAAGCAGTCTAGGCCTCCATTGTCCCATATGTTGTGAGCTTTCTTTCCCATTTCCTGAATTCATGGGTTGGTGCAATGAGCAATATTCCCATGCAAAAAGGGTAATTGTCAATAAATAG
Organism: Picea mariana; assembly: GCA_032191745.1. Lineage (NCBI taxonomy): Eukaryota > Viridiplantae > Streptophyta > Pinopsida > Pinales > Pinaceae > Picea > Picea mariana. The sequence continues at coordinate 121,488 of JASDQU010101769.1, read as the reverse complement.
GGGTCTCAAGTCCTGTGTAGAATAGATAGTCTGTCAGTTCAAGAGTCACTCAATATACCAGAAGCATTTTCCGTTAATTCTAAGTCATTCAACGAAAAAAATATGGTTAGGGTTTACAAAGAATGTTAGCTAGAGCTCAAAAGTCAATTTCTACAACAAATCATTAAACCTGAACAAATGTCAGAGACTCTGTCCTTACCCATGAGTATCAACATGATGGTTCATGGGTATGTCCCTATTGATTCAGGTCCTAGGTCGAGACAATGATAAATATGTTGTTGAAGTCATGCTTGGTTTTCTTTCGAATTTTTTCAAGTCCGATTTTGGTTAGTCAGTCTGAATGAATTTTGATGAATTCCTAGTTGACACCATTCACAAGAAGCTAGTGAATTTCCACTCTTTGAGACATTTCATATATTATACATATTCGTTAAAGGTTTTCTTAGCAAGTAACCATGGAGAAATCCCTGAAGCAATGTTTGTATCTACTGAATGTAAAATAATCATTTTTCTCATATTCATCAATAAGCTCATGTCAAGAATATATTCTCTGATTTTTAATGAAAGTTTATCCATAGTTTTGGAGGACATGAAGATTCACCTGCAGCCAAATCCAGAAAATAGAGTAGGATATTGGGTACTTTTTATGCATTCAACAATAATTTGGGTATATGGTTTTCATGAGTCTCCTTACTTGTTACATGTTTTCCTAACTCCCAGGATTTTTGCTCTTGAGTTCATCAGGCAGAGAATCATCTCTGAGACAAATAACTTCATCAAATTGCACAGAGCTTCTAACAATAAATTCCCCTTTGTTATTGGTCCTTTTGTTGTTAACTTCAGATCATGTTTATCACAAGTTAAGGCAAAACTCAAAGATTTTGTTTTTTCAGAAATACAAGGAAGAAAATATGATCCACATCAGATCATATCCAAAAGAAGACATATGAACAAAAATGCACCTTATGAACATGAGAATGTTGAAAGCTTGGAAAAATTAGCAAATCTGGAAGTGTGTATTGATGTGGAAGCACCTTTGCAGCAATTACAAACACAACAATCTCAAAAGTTTGTGATTAAAATTCCCAAAGCCAGTGTGTAAAACAAAATAAGTATTTCAGAGACTATGGATATTAATGTTGAACAAACAACTACAAAGAAGATAAAAACTATTAAGCCAAAGCAAATTGTAGACCTCGAAGATGAAGGACCCAGAGATCAAGTGAATTTGAACATTGTGGAAAGTGGTACCAGTATTGTAGAAATTGAGGAAAGAAGTCAACTTGAAAGTGAAGGTAGCTCAAGAACCTTTCACAATAAAAAATATTATTTTGATAAAGCACTCGATACATCCTATCAGTCTAGAGAAGACCTAAAAAAACAATATGCTAAAAAAACGAAATGTGGCTTTGTGTGAAATGAGGGATTTTTTCCTGAAGTGGAAAAAGTTTCTCAACATAAATCTTCCTAGTTCGCTATGAGGGATACTAAAAAGAAAACTCTTAATATTGCAGTTGTAGAGGAGGATAAAGTGTCTGAGATTAAAATTAAATATCACAATATAAGTGCCTCTAACAAAGTGAAATTCCATAAGCAGATGTTGACAGGCGTTTATCACATACCGTCAATGAGAAGGGAAGATCTAGACTGGGGTTGTCTATTTAACCCAAGCCATTTGGGATAATCTACCCTGACGGGTTTTATGGCTTCGTTAGCCAACTAGGATTCTGAAATAATTAAAAGATGTAAACTAACTAAAGGTTCAATCATATCAATCAATGCATTAATACAATTGCTTAACTAATAGTATTATTATATACAAAAGATATATACAATTACAAGGTTTAAATAAAGCCTTGTGAAAATGAGTGTTTCCGACTAATGGATTAAAACTAGATGAAAAATAAAGGAAATTGTTCTTGACTATAAATGACAAAATAATAAACAATGAGTGAATAAGATTATAAATTATATAACGATAATGGAAAAAGCATTTAACATTAAAATGATGTAATCAATATTCATTCACAAATCAACAAATCAAATAAAATATTAACTAACTAACCTGACGCTAATCAACAGTACTAAGCTAGATTTGTCTTTCTGTGTTTGTACAAGCTCCACTTAACCTGTGTCAAGTATAAATCTATGAAAAAAGAAAGAACGATACTTCCTGAAACAACTCAAGGAAGTCTTTTATATTACAAAACAAATCTATGATGACAGAAAGACAAATAGATTTTATCTCATGTGACTTTAAAATGTCCAATAGTTGAAAGTGAAATAAACTCCAACTCTCAACAAATGGTATTACCAACTACTTAACATTAGATGTAAACTAAAAATGCATAGATAGACGACCAGTCACAGATATTAAAAGAACCACAATATAATTAACCATGTAAATAAAAACATAACATGAAAAGTTATATGCAGAACAATCTAAATCTAGTTCAATACAGATAAAATTTCATGTCCATAAATTATATGAGAATCAATAATAACATTGCACAGTCTATAAAAGGACGAAAGCCAAAGAGTAAAATGTATCCCATATAGTTTCAAAATCAGTCCATCATATGGTACAAGAGAAATTTCCCTCTCCCTGGCCAAGAAGTGCTATTTAAACAAGTTCCTAGTTTGTTCCCCGTATCATGCAAGATAGAGACAAATCTTCTTTAAAAAGCTTTTACTAAAACAAAATAACTATAAAGATAATTTTGTTGAAATCGTATAATCCAAAATAGTTACATCATTAAAACATTGTTTTTCAAAAACGAAATTTACAAGTCCATTATATGCCCAACTTTTGACTCGTTCTATTAATCGTTGCACATTAACCTATTGTTGACCTGAGACAAAGAAAAACAAAATCTAAATTAGACAATAATCAAATAAATAAATTTAAAGGACAAGCTACAAAATATTCGATTTTGTAGTTGGTCTAAATAAAAACAAAATAAAAATGAATTCATTTATTATCCAAACAAAATCCAAACGTGAATTACAAGAAAAGTATTTATGAATTAGAAATTTGAAAGGGAAACATCAGACAAATCTGAATTTACAATAGCATTGAAACTGGTGGAGTTTTTTATAATCACATCTCCCGATCTCTTGAAAATTTTGTTGGCTCTGACCGAATTCGATCGGATGCAAGCTCTGAGATCATCGTTTTCCTTTTCCATAACTGAGGTCCGAGTTATTACTTGAGTCAACTGAGCCTGTAAGTAAGGGATGTCTCGATAGTATCTTTGGATCCAGTCAAAACAACTTTCACAATACATCGGTTCTAGATTTGGCAATGGACGAGTTTGATTTGTAGTAAGAGGTTCACCTTGTTCCATAATCCTTTTGAGGTCATACTGAATAGATGAGAAACCTTCTTATTCCTTTAAAAAAGGAGGAAAATTAGACACGAAATCGTATTGGGGTAAATCAACACTGGTATCATAAAAAAAGATCCAGTCTTCAACATCAATAATAGGGATAGGATTTTCGTGGTTGTGATGTTGATTCCTGATCATTCTAGAAAGGAGTCGACCGTTCCTTTTGTTCTTGAAATCAATATATGGAACTCTTTGTGTTTTATGCTTGCCCTATTTCTTGGTTTTAATTTCATTTATATCAACCACATCTTGCCCATGATTAGGAATAAAAGATACCTTACCCTTCAATTTATCCAACACATCCTCTAAGGATTTTTAAGGAATGGAATCACACCTTTGATGTGTGCCTCTGGTTGATTTATGCGAATCAACGGGGTTTTGGTAAATGACACAAGGTCTTCTTGCAATTCAACATGAAGGTCTCGTAGAGAATGAATCGATGGGCAAGGGCTGGTGGGCTCGTCAAAACACAGGGGTGATTTTCTTACTGTTTCGGGTGTGAGTGGAACAAAACCATTCCTATCCATGAAATTTTTCCAGTTATCTCCAGCCTTTGACAATTTGGACACGACTAAGATTCGAATCAAGCCATGATGAAAGAGACCGAACTGTGCATTAGGGTTTTGCCTCTAGTAAAATCTAGCCATATTTTGAAGGCTTTTAAGCAGGTAAAATGACATGTTTAAAACAAACCCTAAGAAAACCATTAACAGACGAATATGAAACAAGAATACTAATTCATATCATCCTTCGCAGGTGACAAATTGCTTGATAATTAAAATTAAACCGTGCAATCGAGGTTTGAACAGATTTGTGGGTGTACCTTTGACATCGTAGCGTGACTTCTTGGAAATCATTAACAAGTGCCAAGGGATACCTTCGAATTTGAGATTCTTGAACCAACGATCTCCTTCTTGGGACAAACATGTGGCTTCTATAATCGATTCCTCACTGACTTGCAACTGTAAATCGCCTATTTTGGCCCTAGTACCATCGAAGGTCTGTGAAAAATATTGCGCGACTTTGAGGTTAAAAACCTCAAACGACTATATGAACTTAACCCAAACAAAGACTGCGAGATCATCCACAACATCATCATGGGAGAGCAAGGCATGTGAACCATTTGGCTCTATCCTTACCACATGATCCATGGACTTGGTCATGATATACTAGCAGGTGTAGCAAAGAGGGGCATGTGTTTGAAACCAACCGATATGAACGATAAGTTCTTCATTTTCGGAGGTGACTCGATAACTAAGGCTTCGGGAGAAGGCCACCATAACCACCACTCATGATGTTGACTGAATATTGAACCAGAGGACATGCGTAATTGAAAACCACCTCTTCTATTGACAACCTAACCCCAAAAATGAAGCACCACCACCAAGGAAATGAATGTGAGATTAATCCAACAGGAGGAGGGTGTAATTATTTCAGAGCATGGATGACAATCCTGTACAACAGTGATTAGACTGTGATATGAAAATAGGGGATAACATTCATATTTCAAAGTTATATCAAAGTTTAGTTTCATAAGCGATCGTGGAGGTGGTAGGTGATAATCAAAACTCCAAATGAATAAAATAATTAAGGCATACCCCAAAGGTAATCAACTCATATACTAATGGTAAAGAAACAATCTACAAAATGATATGCTCAATACCCTTTAAGGTTCTTAAGATCATTAGGTGTTTTTAAGTACTCATCCAATTTCCCAAGGAGAATCTTTAGAATTTGTATGATGTGTTTAGACCAAGCTTGTTTCAATTTCATACTTAAACAGTCATGAAATTGAACAAGAATAAATGAGATATTTATTGAAATAAATGAAATAAAAAACACACAACAACCAATCAAGCGATTTTTTAAAAACAAAAATCATAATTGAAGTCTTCACAAACACAAAGAGGCAGCTATTAAAAATTTTCTTTCATCAAAACTATGTTTTAAATATCGATGGAAACACCACGAATATCTGGCTGCCAACAATGGTGACTCGCTGGGTGAAGCAGTTATATTTGTATCATCAAAACTTTATATTAGGGAAAAGATACATTAGACAGTTACTAAAAACAATTAAGAAACAGATCAAGCATTTTGACATTAAATCAAAAAAATAACACAGTCATACCATCGAAGAAAGTTCTGCCAAAAAGATTGTGATCTGAAATTTCATTTCGATCAAAGGGGTAGTGATATTTATACAAGTAAATCTAATACCGTTGACAGGGCCACTGCTGCCAGCAGGCATTTATAGCCTCGAAAAGGATGTCATTTAACCCTCTCCAGTACTTTGATCCCATCCAAAAGTTGTCTATCTATAGTAAAAGTATCTTGATATCCTATCAATTTAAAAACATACCTAAAGGATCTTGAACTCGACATTGCTTTGATGCCAACATGCCCGTTCAGTACCCCGACGAAGTTGTCTTGGTATCATGTGTGAATTTAGCCGCTGCTAGCAAACCTGTTCACTACCCGACTGGTTTACACACAATTCCCACACATTAAAGTGCTTCCAACTCTCTATAATTGTTTATAAAATTTTCAGAAACTTTATGATAACGAGAGAGTGGGGTGATACTAAAGATTTCACAACCAAGCAATCATAGGATTGATCATTAATATTGTTTTTCGTTCTTTGAGAACTGATAATTTTCATCATGATTTGGACATTTAGATTTCAATCACGAAATCATCTTAGGAATGGGGAAGCGTTTTGAGTTGATCTCATTAGAAATGGGACGACGTAAGAAGTTTTAAAGATAGTCGTATTTCCCTGAGACTTCAACAAAAATCGGGAACAATGATTTGGCAAAGACTTACCATAATTGATCCAAGTTTAGAACTTAATGTGCAGATGCATTGAACTGTTTCTATTGTTGCTAGTGAAAGATCTTATTCCCCTCCATTAGAACTAGAAGTCACCTTCAGATTGCATAGAAGGTAAGCCCAATACCCATCAGTTTATACAGTAAATGTAAATGAATTTTAGGTGGTCAAATGGAGAAGACTCAATGATAATAACGTTCTAACTCAGAAATCTGGACTAGCATGCACAAGCAATTGAGGTCTTGGATTAACTTCAGTCAATACGTTGGAGTAAAGGTGAGTAGAAGGAAGACTTTGGTGAGAAAGGTGTAGAGGTTTGCTATGGACATCAGGTCTTCAAGCAGCCTAAGGAGGAAAAAATCAATCACAAGATCCTCTTGGATTCAAATTTCAAGGAAAATGAAAGAAATCATAACAACACTACAATCAAACATTCATCATAATACAGTCACAACAATCCATGTGAATCAGTCATTCATGAACTCTCTCAATATCAGAGGCAAATAAGATGGAGTAAGAGAAGTTGACTTAGATTAATCAAGAAGTCTCAAATAAAGTACATAACCAGAGAACCAGTGTTCTTTATCAAAACAATATAATAGCAGGGAGCCTAGCTCAACCATTCGACCTTAACAAAATACTAAAACTGCCTATATATACTCAGAAATGTTGCAACCACCGGGAGTGTGATTGGACCTCTGCATTAAAATTTTTCATTCGGTGCCTACTCTGTCAGACTGTGCAGGAATTTTCATGTTAGACGCGAGCTTTCCTCAGTTAAGTGTTTTGCAAGAAAATTTGTCCTATGGAAACTTCAAATTGTCAATCTGCACTCACGACCATCTTCAACCCGTTTTCCATTTATGGGATGAGATGAGGTTTCAACCACCCCCCCATTTCCATTAACTACCTTCATCAGGATTGGGATGAGGCTTGACACCCATGAATGTTCCAGGCGGTGCCCACAACTTCTTCGAGTCAATCTTGGTGCCTCGAGGCCATGCAAATCTTCTTCTGTGACCAATGCGGGTGCTTTTGGCCTTTGGTGCAGCTCCTCTCCATCGCTCCTTATTCAATGTGACCTAGGGCCATGACCCTACGCAATTTTGTGATTGCGGGTGCGACCAAGGGTGGTTTGAAAGAAAACCACTTTTGTCCTTGCAATTCACCATGAACCACCACACGTCCCTTTCTAAAAACCACGGTTCCGATTGCGGCCCTCCTTTGAAAATTTAAAAACGTGCACACCTTCTGACCCCGCAATGGAGCGCGACCATTGATATTGTGATCTGAGATGAGGCTTCCTGATCAACGACCCAGCTATGTTGCCTTTTATATTGATGGATCATATCTTCTCTTTTCAAATTGATGGCCGAGATCTGCTTCGTGATTCAGGCTTCGGACCTTTCAAACTTCAAACTATATTTGGCCCAAGCAAAACCTCCGAAGCTAAGGATATTTTGACGCGTGGCTCTTGGATTTGGATGGTTGAGATCCACTTCGGGTGTCTGACCCCTTCATCCAGATCAATGGCCCTTCTTCTCCCTCCTCGATCAACGATTAGGATCTCCTTCGGGTCTTCGGGCCTTTTCCTCCTTCGCTTTCCTCCAGAGCTCTAGATATGGCGCCATGGGGCCTTCAGAGATCGACGACTGAGATCCCTTCAGGACTTCAACAACTTCAGCACTTCGACACTTCAACACTTTGAGACTTCAAGACTTCGAGACTTCGACGCTTCGACACTTCGAGAATTCCACACACTTCTCACTTTGAAAATCCCGAATCTTATTTCCCCGAACACTTAGATCAATTGTTACCTGTCCCTTTAAAAATCAATGGCTCATGCTCTCTTCGGGCCTTTTTCTCCGACGCTATACTTTGCGCAACTTTTAAGATTCCAAACGCCTGTGAGCCGCTAGTCTGAACTCCACATGGAATTCCTGCCGTTGAAAGATGAACCTGCCTTTTTGCTTGATTCGAGTTCAGAACAGACCGCTCTGAGTGTCGTGCTTTGAGCCCGCGAATACGGCCTGTGTAAAGAAAGACTTGGATGAATGGATAGGGGTTGGAAAAACAGGGAGACTGAGGCACTTTAAACATAGAGGGGGGCAAACAAAAACGGTTTTACAAGCCAAAGGGTAAAAAGATTAAGATTTGGTATACGAAAGGAGAGAGAGAGGGAAAAACACAGACTTAGGTAGAAACCACAAACCCACAGGACTTTGGCAAGTTTGCGTGACAACATTTGGCTCCACAGGGGATGGAATGCTTCCTGCGAGCTACCAAGAATAAGTAGTTCTAAAGCCTTAGCTGTTAGGGTTATGGAGTCACTTATAAAAACCAAAACCAAAATAAAAATGATATTTACAATGACATGGGAAGCCACTCATGGCTTAAGTAAAAAAATTCTTCAGAAAATGCCCATTTACAGGGCTACCAAAAACTCCAGCATCCTCCAAATCCTACAATTTGTAAGTGTTATTTGAAAAAACCTCAGAAACTTTGAAGGGGCCAATCCATAAGGCCTCAAATTTACCATGCTTTCCTTTATCTTGTTTAGGTGCATCCCACTTGAGTACTAGATCTCCCATCTAGAAATCCTCTTTCCTTACTCTTATGTTGAAAGCCTGCTCGATCTTCTATTGATGGTCATGGTCTTTGTTCAGTAGTTTCTTCCTCATCTACTGCGCTTCTACCAGCTGTTGTATTCTTCTGATCATATTATATGGTTCTCCTTGATAGTCTTGGAAGAATTTTTCCACAGGTAAGGTGAGTTGAGAGGGAAAGATGGCCTCAACTCCATACACCAGCTGGAAAGGAGAGACACCAAGAGATATTTTTATTGTCACTCTCTCAGCCCATAAAGAAAATTTAAGCTTTGTATCCTAGGCCTTTTTGTTGTCTTCTAACAGTATTTTGATTATCTTAATAAGGCTCTTGTTAGATGACACTTTCAGTCCATTACCTTGGGGGTAGTAAGGAGTAGAGTGAATCAATGTGATTCCAAACTGTTCACAAAACTTAATCAATGGTTCATCCTTGAAAGATGCAGCATTATCAGTGACAATTCTGTTTGGACAACCAAATCCTACTATAATATCCTCAAGAAAACCAATGATTACCCTGTGGGAATCATTTATTGTGGGGATGGATTCTATCCATTTAGTAAAGTAGTATGTGGCAGTCAAGATCCATCTATGCTGACCACTTGAAGCAAGATGAATTTTCCCAACAAAATATAGGCCCCACTACTGAAAGGGACCTGAAGCTACCACATGTTTCAATGGAAAAGACTTGAGTTGTTGCTTTCTAGATAATTTCTAACACTTGACACAAGACCTGCTTTTTGCACAGACATCAGTGAAGAGACTAGGCCAAAAATATCCAGCCCTGAGAATCTTGTAGGTTGTGGTTCTCCATAAGTGATTCCCCCCACATAAACTGTCATGAAAATCATACATAATCCTTTGGGATTCTTGTGGGTCTAGACATCTCAAAAGCACTCCTAAAGGGTCTTTCCAATATAAAACTTGATCAATAAGACAATATTTAATTGATTTGAGCTTCAAATCTCTCACCTTGTTCTTTTCCATACCATCAGGAGGCTGCAACTTCTGTAGGAAAAATATAATGTCCTTGTACCAAGTGCATCCTGCCAATGGAGGGATGAATGGAGAACCTTCATCAGACAATTCGGCTTGCTAATTTTCTGAAAAATTGTTGATGAAATGGACCCCCAAATATTTGCAATTAGATTCAGCCAACAACCTAGCTAAACCTTGGCCTTTAACCAATTTGGTGGGCTTTATCTCAAGATAAAATTCAAGGATCTTGGCAATCCACTTGCTCCTTCTTCCATCTATGTCTGGTTGAATGAGGATCTCCTTCACAGAAGCTGAAGGGACATATGCAATGACTTTTGAATGCAACACATAAACTATGAAAGATTTGAGAGCCTTGACCAAAGCATAGGCCTTCTTTTCCATGATGTCATAATTTATTTTAGCATCTCTTAGTTCCCTACTGAAAAAGGAAATGGGTTTCTCTAACCCTTCAACATTCTTCTGCAACAAAACAACTGCTACTGTGTCAAATGAAGCAAAGGAGAAAATCAAAAAATATTTGGAGTAATCAGGATTGATGAGCACAGGTGCTTCAGTCAAGGCCTTCTTTATTTGATAAAAAGAGTTGTGAGATTCAGCAGTCCATTTGATCACATTCCCTTTCCTCAACATGGTTGTGATAAACTTTACCAACTCAGCAAAATTTGAAACAAACCTTCTCAAAAAATTAATTTTCCCCAAGAAAGACTGGACTTCTTTCTTGGATCTAGGGAATGAAAAAGTTGGGATAGATTCTACCCTGCTTGGATCAATCTTTACTCCCTCGACTGACACAATGTGTCCTAACAATTTCCCCTCTTTCATGGCAAATAATGACTTTTGGGGATTTAAAGAGAGACCAAATTTTCTGCATTTCAAGAAGACCCTTTTTAAATGACCATAATGTTCTTTATCAGATTATGAGAACATTGTTATGTCATCCAAATAAATGACCATGGATCACTGAAAGGTCACTCCTCTGTTCATCAACCCAAAGGGCATCTTAGCATACATGAATGTACCCCAAGGAGTGGTGAAGGTTGTCTTCTCTCTATCTTCAAGCAAGACAGAGACCTGATTGTAGCCATAAAATCCATCAATCATGGACATCCTAGATGCACCTATCACCCTCTGTAATATGTGTTCCATCTTTGGTAAGGGGTAGTTGTCCTTTTTAGAAATTATGTTCAAATTTCAGAAATCGACACATAGTCTGATTTCTCCATTCTTCTTTCTCACTGGGACCAAGCTAGCCACCCATTCAGAATACCTCAAAGGAATGATAATTTGGGCATCCAAAAGATTTTTTACCTCTTTCTCCATAATGGGCAGTAGCATAAGATTTATTTGTCTCAACTTCTGCCTAAATGGCTTGGACTCTTCCTTCAATGGGATCTTGTGCTCAATGATACTTGTGTTGTATGTTCTAAGATCTTCATATGTCCAGGCAAACACATCAGCAAACTCTTTTAACAATTCAACATATTCATCCCTTTGCTCTCTTGACAAGATGCTTGACAACTTGAAAAGTTTGGGATCCTCTTCTGTACCAATATTGTACTTAGTTACATCGACACCATCAGTTGAACCTTTAAACTTTACTACCACATCATTCCCATCAAACAACCTTTCTAAAGGAACTAGTCCCTTTGGAATATGGGTGTTAGGTAGCTGAACAATATGGTGGTTAGCAATTTTATTTAAAAATACATCAACATGAGGGTTACTTTCAAAATCATGATCTTGATGAATATGTAAAGAAGAGAACTCATCAACATACTCAAGAAACTTTTTGATCTCATTATCATCCTCAAACACCTTCCAATGTTAGACATTGTCAGGTATAGAGGGTCTATATTTCACCTCTACATCATATTTTAGTTTGGGCGGCAATGGGACTCTGAAATGTCTTGCTGAGACAACCAAAGAATCATCCATGGTATTCTCCTCTCTTGGAATAAATGAAATGTTGAAAGCTAGGAAGAAACTGTCAACTAGGTCCCATACTTCATTTCAGTAAGTCTTAAGCCTAGGGTGCTTGGCTTGATAAATATTTTTGATATGATGAACAATTAGTTCTGCATCCCCAAATACTGATAGATCTTCAATCCCCATGTCTTTTGCAACCCTTAAACCCAAAACAAGAGCTTCATACTCTGCCACATTGTTGGTAGTTTCAAATTATAGTTTGTAGGACAAAGGTATAGTTTCTTGAAAAGGTGAAACAAAGACTACTCCAACACCAACACCTTCCTTAGAAGAGGCTCCATCAAAGAAAATCTTCCAAACAGATGTATTTGGAGGAGGGATTTCACAAAAAGTAATGGGTTTCTTTCTGATTTCAAGAGGAGTTTTAGGAGCATCAGTGAGCTACAATATGTTGGATCATAAATCAACGTCAAAAGAAAAAATAGGATGGTTGGTGGGGTTTTCTTCATCACTGATGATGTACGTGAGTTGCGCTTCCTTGTAAAGTCTCCTTTGTTCACCCCCGAACATAGGAATGATGGTGTATGAAAGGTCCATATGCAAGTTCCCCCCAATCTCTTTATCCAAGATCTAGACAGGGGCATCCCGAACTTAGGGGGAACATCAGCCACTACGATATCCATGACCACGCTCTTCATTGGTAGCTAGAACAGAGAAATGGCCAGGTCTTTGATAACCCCAAAACACTTCACCTTCCTGAAGTCGAAAGAATATAAGTCATGGTAGGATTTTGTAACCTCCAACCCGAGCTCTCCAATGACAATCTTAGGCATAATATTGTGAGATGCCCCTGAATCCATCAAGTAGTTATGCAACACCTTATCATGGATTTTCAATGAAGTGTAGAAGGGACAAAAAGAGTCATCTCTATCCTCTACCAAAGGCCCTAATATGACAGTTGGCCTTTCATCTTGGAGGTTAACTGAGTTTGTGGAGTGAGACACAGGTTCGGGCTGAATTTTTTTTGATAGGCACCTTTTGAAATCCTCATGCTTGACTAACTCTGAGAGAGGTAAAAGGATTCTAATATTTTGAATCTCATGCTCAAATCTATAAGGGGAGGGAGGCTTCAGAATCTCCTTCACCCCTAGGATATGAATTTTGACCAATGGTGGGGGGCTCTGTGCCTTGCTTTCTTTGTTGTTGTCTGCTATATCTCTAGAAGGTTTCTCAGCTCTAGCAGGCCGCTCGGGAATGTCACACTTTCCTTCTTTCTTATTGGATCGGAGGCTATATCTATTCAGATCGTTGTTGGTTTTTTATCCTTTGCTCAACTCATTCATTTGATTACTCATGAGGGCCTCTTCATATGCATACTGAGTCAAATGAGGGGACGAAGAGGTATCTCCAAGGCAATGGATCTCGGGATCAATATCTTCTTCCTCTTCAAATTCATCAGTAACTAGGTTATTTTGGAGAGGAGTTTTGATTTTCTGATCATCTTTGTCCCTGTTTCTATGATCTCTTTTGATGGTCTGAGGGGCATTGGTTGGTATTTTGAAACTACCCCTATTATCAACATTTGGGGAATTCCTATAGCTCTGCTTTCCTTCCAATTCCAAGTTTTCCACTTTAGTAGAAAGTGATTTTAGTAGCTTCGTTACTTCATCCATTTGAGGGGGGGAAGTAGAGGAACTAGAAGTCAGAGTTTCAGATGTACCTTTTCTTCTGTCTCTATCAGCCTTACTCTTAAGCTTTTCAGCTAGCAATATATTCGATTCTACTTCAAGGGATGCATCTTGCAAAAATCAAGAGGCAAAAATCAGGGTCAAAAGAACTAGCATAAGTCATCTTAGGGGAGGTTTCTGTAGGTTTAATTTCAACGGGAATCCTTTTATACATCTTATTAAATATTTTCGAGAAGTTTGAAACAGATTCCCCCTCTTCTCTCTTAAGTGCCCCAAATTCTGTAATATAATAAAGGAGATCTTTTTTATTCCCCCAATGTCTTAAGAATTAATCATCCAGAGTAGCAATCTCGTCAATATATCTAGGAGGCAAGTCCTTAAACCAATCTCTGGCATCACCATCAAGGCTCTATACAAAAACTCTCATCCACACATCTTCATTTTCGATGACCCGAATCTCTGCAAATCTATAAAAGGATGTAAGGTGCTCTTCTGCAATCACGTCTCCCTCCCCTGTGAACTGGGGCATGTACTTAAGGTATTATGTGGTTGGGAGAGCATTCATAGGCTGAGGTAAAACCATAGGGGCGTATCTAGCAGCCAATATCTCAGCCATCCTGTTCCTAGGAGGATTAACACCTGCCATTTGGATGTGAACTGGAGGAGAACCATGAGGAGATGGAGTTTGGACACGTGAGACTGGGGTTGTTCTTCTGGGAGAAAAAGGAAAAGGCTGACCGTTAGGAGATTAAGATGAGGGGATAGAGGGAACAAAGGTTTCCCCTTCTGTAACTACAACAACTCTAATAGGGGGAGGAGTGGTAAATCCTGGAGTGGGAAATCCTTCTAAGGTCCTGGGTCTGAACCACTTCACAACTTCAGGGGAGATAGGGGTGTCAAAACTCTCTCCTTCCAAACCAAGAATAGGAGGAGAGAAATCAACAAGGAAACTCCCAAAATTTAAATTTCTTGAAACTCCAACAAACGGTATAACAGGAGAATAAGAAGCACCTATTGGAGTTTGTAAAGAGGGATTGAGAAGATTACTAGGATCACCTGGTACAACAATTGAAGTACCTTCCTGAGTGGTTTTTTCTTTTTTGATAATTTTCTTTGGGTCAACTTCAAGTGTGGTTAGAGGTAGCTGTGGAGTAGACCTCGTGTGTCTGCCTTTCGGAGCCACAACTGAAACAGTGGAGTCGCCAGGTGCACAATCTTCAATGGTACTGATATCTGATGCACCTTCATAATCATAGATTCTTTTTCGTTCTATCCCAAGGAAATGTCTTCAATTCATTCCCTGACAACGACGCCAGAAATGTTAGCACTAGAAGTCACCTTCAGATTACATAAAAGGTAAGCCCAATACCAATCAGTTTATACAGTAAATGTAAATGAGTTTTAGGTGGTCAAATGGAGAAGACTCAATGATAATAATGTTCTAACTTAGAAATCTGGACTAGCATGCACAAGCAATTAAGGTCTTGGATTAACTTCAGTCAGTAAGTTGGAGTAAAGGTGATTAGAAGGAAGACTTTGGTGAGAAAGGTGTAGAGGTCTGCTATGGACATCAGGTCTTCAAGCAACTTAAGGAGGAAAAACTCAAACAAAAGATCCTCTTAGATTCAAATTTCAAGGAAAATGAAAGAAATCATAACAACACTATAATCAAACATTCATCATAATACAGTCACAACAATCCATGTGAATCAGTCATTCATTAACTCTCTCAGTATCAGAGGAAAATAAGATGGAGTAAGAGAAGATGACTTATACTAATCAAGAAGTCTCAAATCAATTACATAACCAGAGAACTAGTGTTCTTCATCAAAATATTACAATAGCAAGGAGCCTAGCTCAACCATTTGACCTTAACAAAATACTAAAACTGCCTATATATACTCAGAAATGTTGCAACCACCAGGAGCATGATCGGACCTCTACATTAAAATTTTTCAATCGGTGCCTTCTCTGTCAGATTGTTGCAGGCCTTCTCATGTCAGACGCGAGCTTGCCTCAGTTAAGTGTTTTGTAGGAAAATTTGTCCAGAAGGAAACTTCAAATTGTCAATCTGCACTCACGGTTGTCTTCAACCTGCTTTTTTTTTATGGGGTGAGACGAGGTTTCAACCACCTCCCCCATTTCCATTAACTACCTTCATTGGGATCGGGATGAGGCCTGACACCCATGAATGTTCCAGGTGGTGCCCATGACTTCTTCGAGTCAATCTCGATGCCTCGAGGCCATGCAGATCTTCTTCTATGACCAATACGGGCACTTTTGTCCTTTGGTGCATCTCCTCTCCATCGCTCCTTCTTCAATGTGACCTAGGGCCACGACCCTACGCAATTGCGTGATTGTGGGTGCGACCAAGGGTGGTTTGAAAGAAAACCGCTTTTGCCCCAGCAATTCACCATGAACCACCATGCGTCCCTTTCTAAAAACTACGGTTCTGATTGCGGCCCGCCCTTGAAAATTTAAAAACGTGCGCACCTTCCAACCCTGCAATGGAGTGAGACCATTGATCTTGTGATATGAGATGAGGCTTCCTGATCAATGACCTAGCTTTGGTGCCTTTTAGATTGATGGATCAGATCTTCTCTTTTCAAATCAATGGTAGAGATTTGCTTCACGATTCGGGCTTCAGACCTTTCAAACTTCAAACTATATTTGCCCCAAGAAAAACCTCTGGAGCTAAGGATCTTTTGACGTGTGGATCCTGGATTTGGATGATTGAGATCCACTTCGAGCCTCTGACCCCTTCAACTAGATTCTATGGCCCTTCTGCTCCCTGCTTGATCAACGATCGGGATCTTCTTCGGGTCTTCAGGCCTTTTCCTCCTTTTCTTTCATCCAGAGCTCTAGATCTGGCTCTGTATGGCCTCCAGAAATCGATGGCTGAGATCCCTTCAAGACTTTGATACTTCGTCGACTTCGACACTTCGACAATTCGGCACTTCGGTGCTTCGGTACTTTGGCACTTTGGGACTTCGACGCTTCAACACTTCGGGAATTCCACAAACTTCTCACTTTGAAACTCCCGAAGCTTATTTCCACGAACACTTGGATCAATTACCACCTGTCCCTTTAAAAACCAACGACTCATGCTCTCTTCGGGCCTTTTGCTTCGACGCTATACTTTGTGCAAATTTTAAGATTCTGAACACCCGTGAGCCGCTTATCTGAAATCCACATGGAATTCTCGCCGTTGAAAGATGAACCTATCTTTTTTCTTGATTCGAGTCTAGAACATATTGCTCTAAGTGTCATGCTTTGAGCCCGCGACTGCGGCCTGTGTAAATAAAGACTTGGACGACTGGATAGGGGCTGGGAAAACAAGGAGACTGGGGCAAACGGAAATGATTTTACAAGCCAAAGGGGAAAAAACTTAAGAATTGGTCTGTGAAAGGAGAGAGAGAGGGAAAAACACAAACTTAGGTAGAAACTAAAAACCCACAGGACTCTGAAAATTTTGTGTGATAACACCCTCAATAATGAATTGTGATTCATAAATAATTATTAAGGAAACACAAAAAACAAAAGAAAATTAAAAACAAAAATAAAACAAAAGAAAAACGAAAGCTAGAGATATTTACAGGGGGTAAGTCTGATTTTCTCAGGTGAAGTATTTCTTGAGAGACCGGCCATTCACTGGAAAAGTGTTTCGATGTCCCTCTAATTTGTGCAAACGAAAAGAACTAGGACCCAATTTTTCAGAAATGACAAAAGGCTCGAGCCACAGGTTTTGAAACTTAGTATGTTCTCCTTTATTATTGTGTGCTTTGTCCCATTTGAGGACCAAATCCCCTACATTATAATTTCTTTATGAGGACGAACTTGTATCAAACCAAATTTTAACAATTTGTTGATGTTGATCTAATTTATGTTTTGCTTGTGTCCTTACTTCTTCCAATTTTAGTAAAGCGTTTATCTGATTCTCTAAAGGGGGACATTCTTCCTCTTGAACTTTCTGCGATAATTGCAGAGAAGGGATCAAGACGTGTGGAGGAAGTATGGCTTCTCTTCCGTAAACGAGGAAGAAAGGAGAATTATCGATGGCAGCTTTCGAAGTGACTCTATCAGCCCAAAGTGCCTTGTGCAACGCATTGTGCCAATTTTTATGATTTTCTGACACTGTTCTTTTTATTATTTTGATTAGATTTTTATTTGTTGACTCGGCGAAATCATTTCCTTGGGGGTAATAGCTGGCAGATTATTTTAGCTTAATCCATTTTTATAAAGAAAAGACATTCATATCCAGGGAAGAAAAATAAGAAGCATTGTCGAAAACTAAACACTTAGGTATTCTGAAACGAGTGATAATATGAGAGTTTAAAAATGAAACTACCTGACTTGTGTTTACTACCTTTAATGGTAAAGTCTCAGACCACCTCGTAAAATAATCTATTGTCGCAAGAATATACTTGTGTTGTTGTGAGGAAGGTGGATTAATTGGTCCTATAATATCTAGGCCCCACTGCTAAAAGGGTGTGTCTACTGTAACATGCTGTAAAGGGAAAGCAACCTTCTTGATTCGTCGTGCATCCTTTTGACAGAATATACATTTGTGGGCCAAAGTGTGAGCATATTTAAATAAGGTGGGCCAATAGTAGCCAACCCTAAGTAATTTGTGGGAAGTCGTATCTCCACCAAAATGACCCCCAACATCGTTGGAATGCAGTGCAGCTAGCACCTTTTCGGATTCTTCTTTTTCTAGGAAACGCAGAAAAACACCATCAAAATTCTTTCAAAACAATATATCATTAATTAATTGAAAATATGTAGATATAAGCCTCAACTCTCTTCTGTTTTTTGGATCAAGGTTACGAGGAGCAGTTCCATGTAACAAATAAAATCTGATATCATCATACCATGGATTAGACACACTTTGTGTACAAAATATTCATGTTTCGTTATGCAGATTTGCAGCTGATGTTGTTATTTGATTCTCTGATTTTTCAACTGAATCGGCTACCAATTTGAAAAGACCTTGAACTCTAACAATTTGTGCATGTACTATTTCAAGATCATACTCTTGAGGGGATGTCATCCAATTTTCCCTTTTCTCCCCTAGCTCCTTCTGCACTAACAGATTTATTACAGTAGGGTAAGGAACAACGACTTTTATCCTGGATTTCAAAAGGTAAGATCTGAAATGTTTAACTTCTTTGAAAACAACGTATGCCTTTTGATCTACTACATGGTAATTTAATTCTGCTCCTTTAAAGGCAGAGCTCATAAATGAAATAGGTATCTCGTTGTTTTCATCATTTTTCTGTGTGAGCATAGCAACATAAGATTTATCGGATGAAAAAGTATACAATGTGAAATCTTGGGAGAAATCAGGACTCATCAAGGAGGGAGCTTCGGTTATATCTTTTCTAATGAAATTAAAAGCTTGATTCTCTTGTGATCCCCATTTTTACAGAACATCCTTTTTTATTAGGTTTTGTAGAGGTCTAACCATCTCATAAAAACTTGGAACAAATCGTCTGACAATATTTATTTTACCCAGAAAGGATTGCATTGCCTTTTTGAAAGAAGGTGGAGGAAGGTTGGAAATGGCTTGGGTTCGTTCAGGGTCAATTATCATTCCATCTTTAGAGACTATAAATCCAAGTAATTTTCCTTGTTCTATTGCAAAGACTAATTTCTTAGGATTGAGTGAAATACCAAACTTGCGACATCGCTCTAATACATCCCTAAGATGAGATAAGTGATCTTTCATGTTCTTTGAAAAGAAAGCGACATCATCCAGGTGGACAATGAATGATTGATTGATAAGGCGATGAAAAGCAATGTCCATTTCCCTTTGGAAGGTGGCCCCGACATTAATCAATCCGAAAGGCATTTTTCTATAGGCGTAAGTGCCCCATGGGGTACGGAAAGTGGTTTTTAACTGATCTGATGGAGACATAAGGACCTGGTTATACCCTGCGAAACCATCTAATAAGGATAGCCTCTCAGAACCTGATACTTGTTGAAAAATTTATTCCATTGGGGGAATGGGGTAATTGTCTTTATCAGAGGCTCGGTTCAAATTACAAAAGTTGACACAAAGTCGAACCCCATTTTTCTTTCTTACCGGGACTAAGTTGGATACCCACTGAGTATGTCAGACTAGAAAAATGATCTTGGCAGTGAGTAGTTTATTCAATTCCTTTTTTACTGTCGGTTCTAATTTAGGATGCATTTTTCTAAGTTTTTGTTTAAAAGGTTGGGTTTGGGGCTTCATGGGAATTACATGTTGTATTATGTTTGGATCAAAAGTTTTTAGATCATCATATGTCCAAGCAAACACATCTTTGAATTATTTGAACAATTTTATGAATGCAGATCTCTCTTGTTCAGAACACCCTCTTCCCAGATTAATATTTTGAGGATTATCTTGTGTTCCTAAATTTATAGTTTCATACAGTAATGAGGAACTATTTGTTTTGCAATTGACTACCCCCCTAAACTCGTCATGTAAATCATAAAATTTCTCTAATCTAACAACAATTTTGGGGATAGAGTTTACCAGTTCGGATGATATTTCCGCAGAACGAGAGTCAAATATTACCATGAAATCTTAGAGGTTTTTATTGTGGGTGCTTTCATCGATTACCGCATCTTGGAAAGTGTTCTCCATATGCATAAAATTGATGATTTGTCGATTGTAATCAAACACTCTCCAATTGGTGATGTTGTCAGGAATCGATGGCCTAAATAACAATTCAACCGAGAATGCATTAGGGGAAAGACCCTCAGCAGGAAATAATTTTTGAGCAACATTAGCTAATAAATCAGCTTCTGAATTACTCGACCTAGGAATGGAATTTATGTTAAAAGCGAGAAATTTACGTATTAATCTCCATGCCTCAGTTTGGTAGTTTTTCAGATGAGGTGATAAACAATGAATAGCGTTTTTTACCTGCTTGATTACAATTTCAGAGTCACCGAATACTACCAAGTTTTGCACGTCAAGATCCAATGCCTTCTTTAGTCCCTGTAGAAGTGCTTCATATTCTGTTGTGTTGGTAGTACATTCAAATTCTAATCGACAAGCAATAAATGTTTTATTACCTTTGGGATCGATCATTACACAAACAGTGCTTGCCCCTTTCTGGAATTTAGATCCCTCAAAGTATAATGACCAGATTTCTTAGTCATCAGTAATGTTCGGTTTACTTTTCAAAGTTGTTATTTGAGTATAGGATGATATTTCAGATTGTTGTTCTGGGTTGGTGATAGAGAATATTTCAGTCATGAAATTTCCAAAAAAAGTATCCATTCCCTGTGCCTCAATTGCATTTACATCAGTAGTAAAAGGCTCATTGGGATCGTTTAAATCTGTAACAGTGTACTTGAGGTAACGTTCTTTGTTTATCCTGATCTTGTTAGGCTGTCCATTCTCCGGCAACCACATATGAGACTAATTTGTAGAAAAATAACCATGTAACTACTCTGATCAATCTCCACTTAAAAATAAGCCATAAACTTTTGGAATATCAACAAAAATTATATCATTTACTTGGTGGATCTTTGGGTTAGATGACAACCTTATCAATACATTCTTAAGTTCACCAATGACCTTGACATTAGTTCGGTATACTGAATGATATTTAAATCAGAAGGTTTGACTTCAACATTAATTTTCTGACACATAGATAGAGGCATTACATTTGATGAGACGCCAGAATCAACCATGCAGTTATGTACATTTATGTTGAAAATTTTGAAATTTAACAAGAAAGGTGGTGCATTTTTTCGTGATGATACAACAAAATTCTGCTGATTTTTTATGGCTGTACTTGAAATAGTCTTATCTAAATTTCCTACAGTTTTCTCTGATATGTTCCTTTTATCCTAATTTTCAAATGATTTTTAACGGAGACATCTTTTGTTTTATTTGGGTCATTTTCTGTTGATTTTCTGCTCATAGGATCATTTTTTTTATTATTCTCAGCTATACTTTGGAGCATTTGCTGTAGGATAAGAGGGAATTTATGTAATTCAAAAACTGATATATTTTCCCTTAGTTTTTTAAGATCTTCAACCAAATCATATTCTAAAACTTGGGCAACAGGGTTTTGTTTGGTTTCAATTTGTTTTGGTTGTTTGGAAACCATATTCCTACTTGTTTCAGGTGGAAGTTTGTTTTGTACTTTAACTCAAGTGTTATAAGGATGGACAGTTTCAAAATTTGCTTGAAAGATGTTGTCCGACAAATGTCTGAAAACAAGAGGAGATGAGTGTTGGATCATGTTGTCATTGATGCCAAAGGTTTAATAAGTTGATATCAAAGGATTGATGTCAAGTGACTCATTGATGTCACAGGATTGATGTCAAGGAATTGGTTAATGCCAAAGGATGATTTTATGATGTCAAAGGTCAAAGGTTTGATAAACAATGTCGTATCATAATATATAGATGAAGATGGATCGATGTGGTTTCATTGGTATATGATGCATTGTTGGATTGATGTAAATATGATTCATTATTTTTGATAAGGAGTACAAATGGATGAACTCCAAAGTGGTCCCCTTATGATGAAATCCCCCACGGGAAGACACTTTACGGTTGAGTTATCCTAGAAGAATGGTTGGAGAACCCATGTGTGTTTGTGGAATAATGAGATGAAGATCAGTGAATTTGTTAGTAAAATTGTCCTAGTTGGATAATGCTTGTCATATCATTTACGGTGTTATGTGGAATGTCTCATAACTCCTCATGGTTTGAGAGTTATGGACTTACGAAGTTGGAGGACACTCATATGTAGGCTTGAAGCCCCAAAAGATCAAAGAAGTCAAAGAGCTTGCAAAGAAGAAATCATTATTTAAATGAAAAAGTAGAATGACAAAGTCAAGGAGGATTATTTAAATGATAATTGAGGTGACAAAATCAAGGAGGATTATTTAAATAATAAAGTACCGGAGAACCTTCTAATTATGGAAAGTGGTTAACCCTAAAATGTGGAAAATAGGTTAAGTGACCTAGAAATAGGTTAAGTGACCTAGAAGTGGGTTAAGTGACCTAGAAGATGCTTCTAAGGAAGCTACTTGGAGAGTATAAATAAGAGGCAAGGGTCTCTTGTGAAAATAATATTTTGTGTGTATCTCTTGAGCATGTATTGAATATCTATTCTGAGAGAAAGGAGATATGGAGGATCTCATGGATGCATCAAAGTTTAGGCAAGTCTGTGATCATGACGACAAAAGTCTCAGAAGTTTAGAAACCCTAGTTTCAGAGGTATGCGCGGGTTGTAGTGAGTCAGGGAGCGTACATACGCGGGCTAAATGAGGACAAGGCACATACACTGGATGAATTCATGTAGACTTATGTGTGAGCTGGTGCCAGGCTCTTGAAGACTGAAGCAGGTTCCAGATATGAATTTTATAGGCTCAGATCTTCCATAGAAACTCTGGTATGGTTACATTGTTGTCTTGATGGATACTCTTGCTTGTTGTGTGGTGAATGCTTAAGGCATTCTTGGTATGGTTGTTGTGATGTGGTTTGTGCTGGCTGATAGAATGAGCAACACTCTTATGATTTAGTACTGATATGATTGCCATAATATGTTGATTTCTTATACATGATTTAGTAGCATTCATATTGTATGGTTGAGGAGCATGAGTAAGTTGTTGGAGATATTGGATGTGTTGTGATTAGTTATGGGCCAGATGGGATAGTGAAAGACAAAAGAGAATGTGATTGAAGGTTGCATAGAATCTGATTTCATCTTGAAGAGAAAACCATAAGTGCTCAGAAGTGATACGCATGTTGTAGTACAGACTGGTCGCATACATACGCAAGTTGTACTATTGGTAGGGCACATACATACACGTGCTACACTACCGACAGGTCATGTACCTATTGACAGATTGATATCTATTGAGAATTGTTGCCTCATCTCAGTTGGTGCTGAGGGTGTAAGTTGAGTCTTGCATTATAGAGTTGGTGCTCTTGTAGAGTTGTACTTTATTCTGTTGTTGTTGATAACCCAAGGATTGTAGTCCGTAATAAAAAATTGTACATACATCTTGTGTTCCTTGTGGTGATGATTTGTTGATGATATATTTCTGATATATGTTCACATTTAATTGGTTATAGATGACAACAATAAGTAATGAATACATGGTAATTGCTAACTAATGATTTTTGTGAAGGGGAATTTTTGGGTAAAATATCCCCACACTCATTCACCCCCCTCTAAGTTTGGTCGGTCTGTCCAATGATTGGTATCAGAGAAGGCCTTCACTATAACCCTTAACAAGCTTGGGGGATATCTATGGAAACACAAATGGATGATGAAGTTCCAATCCTTGATGAAGAAAACTATTATACTTGGAGAATAGAAATGAGAGTGCATTTGAAAGAGATGGGAGCGGGTATTTGGAAGGCAGCCATTGGTGGATCAGTTTCATTGAAGAACAAGTCAAAGTTTGCAGCTCAAAGGGAAGGAAAGAAGAATGATGCATTAGCTCTCAAGACAATTCTTAGTGGACTCTATAGGACAATGCACTTCCGCCAAGGATCTATGGATAAATATAGAGGAGACATATCAAATCAAGAAGGAAAATATTGAAGACCACTCCATCAAGATCATAAAAGGTAAAGAATAAACAAAAACTCTTGATTGCATTATTTCTAAATTTGATCTTGAAGACATTTGAAATGAAGGAAAAGAATCATATGATGGTATTGGAAAAAAGGAAGATCTTGAAGACATTTCAAATGAAGGTAAAGAATCATGTGATGATGTTGGAGAAAAGGAAGATATTGAAGACAATTCCATCAAGACAAATGAAGCTAAATAATCTCCAACAACCCTTGATTGCAATAATTCAAAATGTTAAGATGTTGAATTTTTCTCTACAAGCGAAGAAGAAAATCTAGAAGTAATTTGGATAGAATCAATTGATTTTTATCCCATGGAAGAAGTAGAAGAAAATCTATCGGAGCTTAAAGAGAAAGTTGAAAGAATTCTATATGAATATAGAAATGACCACTATTATATAGACTATAACTATCTTTTGGATAACACTAAAAAGCTTCTTAAGAAGAGTCAAAAGCACATCTTGAAGTTAAATGAAATGCTCAAAGAACAAAAAAAGAGTAATAAGACTCAATTAGATAAAAAAGGAAGAAGAGATCACAAGACTAAATAATGAAAAAGAAGATAAGAAGGTAGATGATGAGACTAGCAAAAATTTTGAAATTATTGTCCATCTCAAGACCAAAATTGAAGAAGCCAAAAGGGTAGAGGAACTATTGAAGAATCAAGTATATGAAAAGGAAGATGTCATAAGTTAGAAGCTGAAGTTGTTGACCTTATAAATAAAGTAGAGAAGTCAAACAAATTCTTGAATAGCTCATAAATCTTGAATGAGATCTTGGAAAGTCAAAGATCACCAAATGATACATCAGGTCTTGGATACAAGAGAGAAGCTACACATGCAGAAGCAAGCACCTCAAAGAAGCATGAGGTAAGTCCCTCACTCTCAAAGGATGAATATAATGTTGCAATTGAACCATCTACACAATGGAGGGAAAGTTTCAAAAGAACAAACAAAGGAAGACATCAAAAATCCATCCTTACACCTCAAAGAATATAAACACCAAAGAAAAATTATGGAAGTGTTTTTCATGGTCAATGTTATTCATGTAATGAATATGGTCACAAATCTTTGGAATGCAGATCTTATGCAAGGAGAGATAATGGAAGATTCCATAACACCATAAGGTGTTGGAGATGTGATCAAGTTGGACACATTGTTGTTCACTGTCACAACATGAGATGCTACAGTTGTAGTGGATTTGGCCACAAATCCGAGGATTGATGGAACACAAGAAGAAAGTCCATGATGAGAACTTCATATAGCATGACTAGAAGAAGGAATGAAGTAAGGAAGGGATACATATTTGAAAATATGGAAGCTCAGAGCTCAAGTTCTGAGAAGCAGGGACACCTTCAGAAGTGGGTGAAGAAGACTGAACAACCAGAGAAGAATGGAAGCCTTAAGGGAAGCTCAAGTGTGTCATATATTGAAGCATACGTGGGTGACAGTGGTAACAGTCACGTACATATGTAGGCTGACCTTGAATAGGTCGCATACATATGTGAGTTGTCTGTGCATCAGGCCATGTATATGTGGTAAATCCTAGGGAAAAGGGCTATGCACATGGGTTGCAGCTTCATGTGATGGTATAACTCTGTGTTGCAGGGTTTGACATAGTTTTTTGCTAGTTCTAACATTGTTTGATGTAGGTTTTCATGATTACATATTGGATTATGTAATGTGATGATATAAAATGAAAGGCTATCTTGGATGCATGGCACTAACCCATGAGTATGGATTGAGGCATTCTTATGTTGAATAACATTGCTAGGTATGACAGTGAATTTATGGCACCTTGGTTATGTGATATATATTGATGATGCTAGCTAGAGATGTCATTGATCTATTGAATCACACTACTAGTACATGTATTGTTGGATGCTTAGTATTTGTTGTAGTGAATGGAGGATTGAGGCTTGATCCATAGTTGATGCATGATTGATACACTTCTAGTACATTGGTAGAGGCACCTACTAACAGGTTGATTGGAACATGTTTTATGGTGGATTTGGCATACATGCATGAGGATTCATTTTGTTGTGGTGCATGGTTGATGTACTTGCTTGGTACAAGTGGTGATACATGTTGATGTACATGTTTGGTACACTCATAGATGGTATATGTTTGGATGATAGTACTTGGATAAAAGTACACCATTGGTATTACTTGATTAACACATACTTTGGTACATGATGTATTGGATGATATGATGAGACACTTGATTGATTGAGATACATGATTGTGGCACATGGTTCATGGTGGAGACATATCATGAGTGATATGAC
The DNA here is from genome assembly GCA_032191745.1 of Picea mariana. NCBI lineage: Eukaryota > Viridiplantae > Streptophyta > Pinopsida > Pinales > Pinaceae > Picea > Picea mariana. The sequence goes on along the minus strand of JASDQU010101769.1, from coordinate 95,162 downwards.
ACTTGTTTGGCATGTTGATAGATGCACATGGTTGGCATGTTGGTAGAGGCATATGATTGGTACACCATTGGCACATGCTTTTAGCATATGGTTGATACATTCCATTGATGATGGCACATTTTATGGCGTTGATATACATTATTGATGTACATGGGTGTTGTGCATGGTGGGCACACAATTTGGTACATGATGTACTTGGTTGATGTTTTATTCATGATTCTCTCATTTCATGGTATGGCATGAGTTTTGATGCATGAACAGGTCCAAGGATCGTCATAGAAAGAGCGGTTGTTTTATGATCCAGTTGAGCAGTGGCATTTGCAGCAGAAGCTATTACAGTGGTATCATATTGTTCATATTGCAGAAAAGATAGGGGGAGACATACCCATAGGGGGAGTCATTTTTCTTCCAATGATTCTAGGAGGAGATATTTATCAGATGCATACTTGGTAAAATAGCCCTATATTTGAAGAAAGAGCACATAGGCATAATTCCAGAGGGAGAAATGATCACAGGGGGAGCATGAGTGATATATCTTCATAATTACATAAGAGTGATATCCCTTGTTCAAAAGGGGAGAGATTATTCAGAGGAATATCAAATGCATTCGAGTAGGGGGAGCAGCCCCAAGGAGAGTTCAAGCAAGGGGAGAAGCCCCAAGAGGAGAATGATCCTTTTCCATTGATGTCAAAGGGGGAGAGATAGTCACATTGACTTGATTGATGATTATTGATGTGGAGAGATAGTCACATTGATGTGATTCATGACTATTGATGTAGAGCATGCCTTTTCTACATGTTGACATCAATGATTGGTGTTGACATCAATGTTGGTATTTCCATCAATGCCAAAGGGGGAGATTGTTGGATCATGTTGTCATTGATGCCAAAGGTTTAATAAATTGATATCAAAGGATTGATTTCAAGTGATTGATTGATGTCAAAGTACTGATGTCAAGGAATTAGCTAATTCCAAAGGATGATTGTATGATGTCAAAGGTCAAAGGTTTGATAAACAATGTCTTATCATAGTATATAGATGAAGATGGATCGATGTGGTTTCATTGGTATATGATGCATTGTTGGATTGATGTAAAGATGAGTCATTATTTTTTATAAGGAGTACAAATGGATGAAATCCAAAGTGGTCCCCTTATGATGAAACCCCTCATGGGAATACACTTTACGGTTGAGTTATCCTAGAAAAATGGTTGGAGAACCCATGCTTGTTTGTGGAATAATGAGATGAAGATCATTGAATTTGTTAGTGAAACTATCCTAGTTGGATAGTGCTTGTCATATCATTTCCAGTGGTATGTGGAATGTCTCATAACACCTCATGGTTTGATATTTATGGCCTTACGAAGTTAGAGGACCCTGATATGTAGGCTTGAAGCCCCAAAAGGTCAAAGAAGTCAAAGATCTTGCAAAGAAGAAATCATTATTTAAATGATAAAGTAGAATGACAAAGTCAAGGAGGATTATTTAAATGATAAAGTGAGGTGAAAAAATCGAGGAGGATTATTTAAATAATAAAGTAAAGGATAACCTTCTAATTATGGAAAGTGGTTAACCCTAAAATGTGGAAAATAGGTTAAGTGACCTAGAAATAGGTTAAGTGACCTAGAAGTGGGTTAAATGACCTAGAAGATGATTCTAAGGAAGCTACTTGGAGAGTATAAATAAGAGGCAAGGGTCTCTTGTGAAAAGCATATTTTTTGTGTATCTCTTGTGTATCTCTTGAGCATGTATTGAATATCTATTCTGAGAGAGAGGAGATCTGGAGGATCTCATGGACGGATCAAATTTTTTGCAAGTCTGAGATCATGACAACAAAAGTCTCGGAAGTTCAAAAACCCTAGTTTCTGAGGTATACGCATGTTGTAGTGAGCCAGGGTGTGTACATACGCAGGCTGAATGAGGACAGGGCGCGTACAGTGGATGAAGTCATGTAGACTTATGTGTGAGCTAGTGCTAGGCTCTTGAAGATTGGAGCAAGTTCCGGATCTACATTCCATGGGCTCGGATCTACCATAGAAAGTCTGGTATGGTTACATTGTTGTCTTGATGGATACTCTTTCTTGTTGTGTGGTGAATGCTTAAATCATTTTGGTATGGTTGTTGTGATGTGGTTTGTGTTGTTTAATAGAGTGAGCAACACTCTTGTGATTCAAAACTGATATGATTGCCATAATATGTTTATTTCATATACATGATTGAGTAGCATTCATATTGTATGGTTGAGGAGCATGAGTAAGTTGTTGGAGAGCTTGGATGTGTTGTGATTGGTTATGGGTCAGATGGGACAGTGAAAGACAGAAGAGAATGTGATTGAAGGTTGCAGAGAATCTAAGTTCATCTTGAAGAGAAAACCCTAAGTGCTCAAAAGTGATATGCAAGTTGTATTACAGACTAGTCACGTACATACACGAGTTGTACTACTGGTAGGGTGCGTACATATGCGTGTTGCACTACCAACAGGTCACGTACCTATTGACAGACTGATATTTGTTGAGGATTTTTGGCTCATCTCAGTTGGTGCTGAGGGTGTAAGCTGAGTCTTGCATTATAGAGTTGGTTCTCTTGTAGAGTTGTACTCTATTTAGTTGTTGTTGATAACCCAAGGATTGTAGTCCGTAATAAAAAATTGTACATACATCTTGTGTTCCTTGTGTTGATGATTTGTTTATGATATATTTATGATATGTGTTCACATTTAACTGGTTATAGATGACAACAATAAGTAATGAATAAATGGTGATTTCTAACTAATTATTTTTGTGAAGGGGAATTTTTGGGTAAAAGATCCTCAGACTCATTCACCCCCCCTCTAAGTGTGGTCAGTGTGTCCAACAATGAGTCCTCCTCATCAGGTGTTTCCTCTTCACATGTGTTGTCTTGATTTTCAAGAGGTACAGAATCAACGTTATCATGCTTTCAATATTGCTTATAAAGCGTACTATAGTCCTTCAAAGTTCAAAACTTCTGTGGTCAGGTTTGGCCGGTTTGGAGGAAAAGGTTTCCTGAAAGGTGGTCTAAAACTTCCTTTACTTGTAGATGCTTCCTCAACGGATATTTTTAAGTCTACAAACTAATTTGATAATTTCTGGAAATCTTTCTGCAAACTTTCCAAGTCTAAAGCCTCTTGTTGATTTTTACTTTGAGGAGTACTTGTGAGAATTTCTATTTTCTTTTTAGAAGAGGAGGTTGTTTCAGCCTCAATATTTAAATTATATTTTAAACTCAGAATTCCCTTCTCGATAAGGACTTCCTCCTCAAAGGCTTCTAGTAATGTGTTATTTTTGGACCTTTTAACCCATATAGCTATATTTTTATGGAGGGCCTTAGTATAGTACACAACAGTCAAGTTTTTCGCAAGCATCGAATCTACATGAATTTTATTTTTTAACGCAACAAATCTCTTGTTGAAATCCTTAACTTTTTCTTTAGGGTTCATTTTCATACTAGAAATCTCCATTACAATAACTTCTGGAGATTTATCATCTCAAAATTTTTATAGAAAGAAGGCTTCAAACTTATCCCAAGAGACGATGGTTTGGGGTTGTTGCGCAAAATACCAGGTTGAGGAATTCCCCTCAAAAGTGTAAATGAAAAACCTGCACACAACATCCTCGTGTTCGACGCTTCAGATCCTAATAGCTAACATGAATTTCTTGATGTGATCCTCAGTTGATTGCTTCGAACCTGGGTCAAATTTGGGTAGGTACTTTTCCAGATGTTTGGGTAACGAGTGTTGGGGTCCAGGTACTGCCACGACATCTTGATAGAGCCAAGGTCTAGCGGGATTATTTTGGTTGGCCATGGGAGTTGGTGGATATGAAGGTTAAGATTGTTCAGATGAAGAACTGCCTTCGTCTGAGGATTCCTCTCTTGAAGAGGGTGGAGAAGAAATAGGTGGGGATGGTGGGAGACCAGATCCCCTAGCACCTAGGATTAGTGCTTCAGAAGGATCAGTGATATTACTGCCTAATGTGTTATCAGGCAGACCAGTGTCAAGAGGTTGTTCTTGCAGATTGGATAAATCAAGGGGTTGATTTAATTATCTACCAAGTTGTCTGATTCAGGATAAAGCACTTTGAATTCTCAAAATTGACTAGCGGAAAATTTCATGTACATCAATCCCTTGAGGAACTGGTGTCACTAGCTCGGCGAAAATTTCAGGAGTATTTTCTGAGGTAGTAGCTGGGTCAGGTATAAAGTTAGGGTCTGAGTGACTACGCGCCGCGACAGGAGAATGATTGTTTGGGGGAGTCCTACGACTTCCTCGTTCCATCAATGACTTCTAGGCCCTCCTTCTAGTGCCATTTTTTGACAGGAGTTTATGACACACCGTCAACAAGAAGGGAAGATCTGGACTGGGGTTGTCTATTTAACCAAATTCATTTTGGATAATCTACCCTAACGGGTTTTATGGCTCCGTTAGCCAATTGGGATTCTAAAATAATTAAAAGATGTAAACTAACTAAAGGTACAATCCTATCAATCAATACATTAATACAATTTCTTAACTAATAGTAGTATTATATACAAAAGATATATACAATTACAAGGTTTAAATAAAGCCTTGTGAAAATGATTTTTTCAACTAATGGATCAAAACTAGATAAAAAAATAAAGGAAATTGTTCTTGTACTATAAATGACAAAATAATAAACAACGAGTGAATAAGATTATAAATGATATAACGATAATGGACAAAGCATTTAACGTTAAAATTATGTAATCATTATTCATTCGCAAATCAACAAATCAAATCAAATATTAACTAACTAACCTGACGTTGATCAACAGTACTAAGCCAGATTCGTCTTTCTGTGTTTGTATAAGCTCCACTTAACCTCTGTCAAGTATAAATCTATGACAAAAGAAAGAATGATACTTCCTAAAATAACTCAGGGAAGTCTTTTATATTCAGAACAAGTCTATGATGACAAAAAGACAAATAGATTTTATCTCATGTGACTTTAAAATATCCAATAGCTGAAAGTGAAATAAACTACAACTCTCAAAAAATGGTATTATCAACTACCTAACATTAGATGTAAACTCAAAATGCATAGATAGACGATCACTCACAGATATTAAAAGAACCATAATATAATGAACCACGTAAAGAAAAACATAACATGTAAAGTTATATGCAGAACAGTCTAAAGCTAGTTCAATACAGATAAAATTTCATGTCCAGAAATTATATGAGAAACAATAATAACATTGCACAGTCTACAAAAGGACGAAATCCAAAGAGTAAAATGTATCCCATATAGTTTTAGAATAAGTCCATCATATGGTCCAAGAGGAATTTCCCTCTCCCTAGGCAAGCAGTGTTATTTAAACAAGTTCCTAGTTTGTTCCTCATATCATGCAAGATAGAGACAAATCTTCTTTAAAAAGCTTTTACTAAAACAAAATAACCATAAAGATAATTCTGTTGAAATCTTATAATCCAAAATAGTTACATCATTAAAACATTGTTTTTCAAAAATGAAATTTACAAGTCCATTATATGCCCAACTTTTGACTCGTTCTATTAATCGTTGCACATTAACCTGTTGTTCGACAAAGAAAAATGAAATCTAAATTAGACAATAATCAAATAAATAAATTTAAAAGACAAGCTACAGAATATTTGATTATGTAGTTGGTCTAAATAAAACAAAATAAAAACGAATTCATTTATTATCCAAACAAAATCCAATCATGAATTACAAGAAAAGTATTTACCAATTAGAAATTTGAAAGGGAAACATCAGGAAAATCTGAATTTACAATAGCATTTAAACTGGTGGAGTTTTTTTGTAAGTTTTAAACCTATGAAGTAAAGAAATGCATATAGATTCTTAATCAAAAAAGAAAATAATCAATGGCTCATACACAGTACACAAATATTTACACTGGAAACCCTTAAGAAAGAGAAAACCAGTCTTCCTTGGTGTCGCACCTTTCAACTATTTTTTGTATTAATTTCACCATTCACCATACAATATATACAATGTTTTAGGTATTCCGTATCTACCAAAAACCTAATCCCTTAATCCATGATTAATTTAGAAAACCGCTAAAAATAGCAAAATCCGTTAAGAATCTGACGCGCCCACACACACACATGCAACGAATATAACACATACCCAACATTCTCCCACTTATTGTTTTCTTTTCATATAGGGGTTCACATGATTATATAGTCAACAATCCAGGGCAACAATTCCCATTGTTACTCTACACCAGGAGAACTTTTTTGTGCTCATAGACTTTGTCAATAAATCTACAACATTCTTCAAAGTTTCAGCCTTTTCTAGCAACACCTTCTTTTCTTCAACCATGTCTCTCACAAAGTGATACTGAACATCAAGATGATTTGTCTTCGAATGATAAGATGGTTTATTTTCCAGGAGGATTGCGCTATGACTGTAAAAATCTAATCTCAATGCTTGTTGTACCAACCCAATACCTGAACACAATCTTTGTAACCATACTGCTTCCTTGCTTGCATGAGTGGCTTCCATGTATTCAAATTCTGTAGTTGAGAGTGCCACTACAGCGTGTCTTTTGATCATCCAATTGATTGCTCCTCCAAATAGGTTAAACACATACCCACTTGTATATCTTCTATGATCCAGATCTCCAGCCCAGTCTGCATCAAAAAAGTCATGTATGTCCACCACTCTGTCTAATCCTGGTCTTCCTTGGTAGCACAATCCATAACTGGTAGTGCCACGAAGATACCGAAAGACCATCTTTAATGTTGTCCAATGCTCCTTCCCTGGTTTTGACATATACCTGCTCAAAACTACCACTGCATGTGTAATGTTCAGTTTAGTACATACCATTGCATACATCAAACTACCAACTTCACTGGCATACGAAACATGGTACATGTCCTCTTCTTCTTCCTGTGTCTTGGGACACTGATCTGTAGATAACTATACACATATAAGAATAGGAACCTTGATCAGTTTAATTCCATGCATATTAAACCTCTGCAATATCGTCTTAACATATTTTCTTTGATTCAACCATAGTTTCTTGTTTGCACGATCTCTTTTAATCTCCATTCCCAGAATGAAGTTAGCAACATCGAGATCCTTCATGTCAAATTTGGAGGATAGCTGCAATTTCACCTCCTTGATAACATCCATGTTATTTCCTACCAGCAACATGTCATCACCATACAACACTACATAAATGAAGTGATTACCAACCTTCCTGGAATATACACAATGATCATCCCTTCTTCTCACAAATCCCAATTCAAGGATGTATGTGTCAAATTTTTGGTACCACATCCTAGGTGATTGCTTCAGACCATATAGTGACTTCTTTAGCTTACATACCAGCTCTTTCTTTCCCTTCACTACAAAGCCTTTTGGCTGCTTCATGTAGATTTATTCTTCCATATCCCCATGTAGGAATGTTGTCTTCACATCCATTTGTTCCACTTCAAGATCAACAACACTAGCAACAGATAAAAGAAATCTAATAGATGTTAACTTGGCAAAAGGAGAAAAAATCTCACCAAAGTTGATTCCCTCTACCTGGGAATAACCTTTGCTACTAACCGAGCTTTGTATTTCTCCACTTTTTCTTCTGCATTAAAATTCTTCTTAAACAACCATTTTCTACCAACATATTTTCTTCCAGCTGGCAAATCAACTTATCCCATGCCTCATTCTTATCCAAGGCATCCATTTCTTCAACCATGGCCTTCTTCCATAGTTTACTATCCTCTGAAGTCATTGCTTCCCTAACAGTTCTGGGATCATCATCAGTAATTGATAAAGAAAAATTAGAACAAAAATTAGGTGGACTATACCTTTCTAATTGCCTTCTTTTCCTCACTGATCTCCTCAATACTGGGTTATGAGGTTCTTCTTCTTATGCTTCATCTTCTTCAGATGATTCAGATTTTGCATCATCCAACTCAAGCTCTATTTTCTCAGGTTCATATTGCCTTGGCAGGAATTCCTGTTTGGACACATCTCTTACCTCTCTAAAAAAAACATCCCGACTGTAAACAATCTTCTTATTTTCTGGGTTCCAAAGCTTATAACTTTTCACACCATCTCTATAACCCATAAAGATACACTTTTCAGCTTTATTATCCATCTTACTCATATTTTCCTTTGGAACATGTACATAAGCATTACACCCAAACACTCTGAGATGTTCAAGAGAGGGTGTCTTACGAGTCCATATCTCGTGTGGATTTTTATCATCCAACGCTGATGAGGGTGATCGATTGACGAGGTAACATGTTGTACCCATTGCGTCTGCCCAAAATTCTTGTCCTAACTTGGCACCACTAAGCATGCTCCTTGCTTTGTCCATCAATTTCATGTTCAACCTTTATGCAACTCCATTATGTTGAGGTGTGTATGGAGTAGTATTCTGCCTTACTACACCACACTTCTTACAGAATTATTCGAATTCATTTCCGCAGAATTCTCCACCATTATCTGTCCTCAATACCTTTATTTTATTCTCTGTCTGATTTTCTACCAGAGCCTTCAACTCTTTAAATTTATCAAATACCTCAGATTTATTTCTAAGAAAATAAATCCATGTGGTCCTTGAGAAATCATCTATGAATGAAACATAGTACACACATTTACCTAGTGATGGAAGAGGCACAAGTCCAAACACATCACTGTGTATCAACTCTAAGATCCCCTTTTCTCTTGTAGCACCAGATGGGAATCTTACTCGATTCTATTTTCCATATATAAAATGTTCACAGAAATCAAAATTCAGAGTGAAATTAGACATACCTTCAACCATACCTTTACCGTGTAGTGTTCGAAGGCCCTTTTCTCCAATATGTCCCAGTCTTTGATGCCACAGCATGGTCTTCTTTCCAGGGGCAATATTGGTCTTGTCTTATTTATTTCTCTACTCAGGGAAAACATAATTGTTACACCCATTAGTATAAGTTATTTCGAACAACTTGTAAATATTTCCACACCAAACTCCTCTCATCAACACCATTTCTCCTCGTACCATCTTGCAAGTGCCCTTTCCCAATACAGTATCCACTCCTGCATCATCCAAATTTCTTACAGATATTAGGCTTCTGGCTAGTTTTGGAATGTGCAGAACCCCAGGGAGAGTTATAACCCTTCCATCTTTTAGCAACAACTTAACCCTTCCACATCCCATGATTTTGGTTGTCAAGTCATCTCCTAGGAATACATCACCACCATCATATTTTTCATATTCACAGAACCACTCCTCATGAGGAGTCATATGGTATGATGCACCTGAGTCGATCAACCATACATCACGGTCTGCATGTGTACCTATAGATTCTAGGTAAACATCACCTCCTTCTTCAGTGGAGGTGTTCACCTCTGTGGAGGAGGCGCTATCAGATCCCTTTGGTTTATCAACCTTCTTAGACTTGCAATCTTTCTTATAATGCCATGTTTTACCGCACTTCCATCATTTCCTCAAATATTTTCCTGGAGACTTAGATCTACCTGTAGATTTAGATCTCCCCCCTGAATAATTACCAGGATTATTGTCTTGGGTACGACCTCTTACAAATAAAACATTTGTGTTATGACCATCCATGCTTTTTCGCCTCATCTCTTCAGATAACAAGGATGAAACTACATCCTCATACTTCAATATAGATTGAGTGGTACTACCAATTGCTACAACCAGATTATCCTGAGAGTCTGGGAAAGAACATAACAAAGTAATACACTTATCTTCTTCTGCAATAGTAATATTAACAGAGACAAGTTGACTTACCAGAGTATTAAAGGCATTTAGATGTTCTATCACAGAATCTCCATCTTCCATACTAAGATGATACAGCTTCTTTCAAAGAAACAACTTGTTTACTAGGGACTTTGATTGATATAAATTACCTAACTTATCCCATAGTTCCTTGGCTATAGATTCTCCCGAGACATTCAACAACACCAAATCTGCCAGGCAGAGTCGAATAGTACTCCTTTCTCTTCTGTCCAACTTCTCTCGATCTTCCTTCGACATACCAGTAGGTGGTGTACTAGTAGTTTGTGTACTAGTAGGTTGTGTACCAGTCGTCTCTGTGCCAGTAGGTTGTGTATCAGGATCCACAACGATCCATTGTTCTTTGTCTACAAGAAGGTCCTCCATATTGAGCTTCCATAGCTCAATTTTTTTACCGTTGAACTTCTCTCTATTGATTCTAGAATAGCTCACCATTCCTATTTCTACACTCGAATAACCACTGTAAAAGCTCCCACTAAACCCAGGTTTATCACAGACCCAAGATAAACTTGATATATCAAGACCGAGCCAAACCCTCAGCAACAAAGGTGTCCCTCTAAAGCCAAAAAAGAGCTCTAATACCACATGTACGTTTTAAACCTGTGAAGTAAAGCAATGCATATAGATTCTTAAGCAAAACAAAAAATATTAAATGGCTCATACACATAGTACACAGAGATTTACGTTGGAAACCCTTAACCAGGAGAAAACTAGTCTTCATTGGTGCCACACCTTTCAACTCTTTTTTGTATTAATTTCACCATTCACCATACAATATATACAATGTTTTAGGTATTCCGTAGCAACCAAAAACCTAATCCCTTAATCCGGGATTAATTTAGAAAACCGCTAAAAATAACAGAATATGCTAAAAATAGCAAAATACGCCCAAAAACATTTCGGGCCACTGCCTCGAACCCCGTCGGCTCTGGTTAACTAAGGGGGGCATACCTCGGACCCCCCTAGGAAGTGATCGATGAACACGACACAAAGGGTGAAGGAATTTGGGATCGTCATACGCAGTTGTCGAATCTGATGCGCCCACACACACACATCCAAAGAATATAATACATACCCAACATTTTTATAATCACATCTCCCAATCTCTTGAAACATTTGTTGGCTCTGAGAAAATTCGATTGGATGCAAGCTCTGATATCATCATTTTCCTTTTCCATAACTAAGTTCTGAGTGACTACTTGATTCAATTGAGCCTCTAAGGGATGTCTAGATAGTATGTTTGGATTCAATCAAAACAACTTTCACAATACACTGGTTCTAGATTTAGCAATGGACGAGTTTGATCTGTAGTAAGAGGTTCACCCTGTTCCATAATCCTTATAACCTCAATGAGCTCTTGAATCTATCATCATATCGTATCATTCTTCCATATATATTTGTGATAAAATGGCCCATTTTACAGTGGTGATCATACTGCCAAATAAATCTAATGGTGTTCCACACAATGCAATGGTACTCCCCATGGATCTATGAATACATCACTAAACTATTTTAGGGTTGCATCTAATCATTGGCACTATTGTTTCCCAACATCTCATCCCTTTGTGGTTGAAAACACACATTTTCCAAATGCACAGGGTTCTCTCACATCCCTGATAGTGATAACAACAAACTTTTGCGAATGTGTAATGATCTTCCAAGAGTTCTTAGAAGAGATAATTTGTAGTTTTTGGAATATCGTAGACTTGACCATCAACAAAAACATACCACTTGAGGTTGTGCATATTACTTACCATGTCAATCCCGAAGACATGGTTAACTAAGAATAACTTTTCATACTTCCATCAATGCAATATCACATAGGAATTCATATTAAAACATTGAATTTTGTACAAAACAAAGCATTGTTTCTTGAAAATCACTCCCTTCCATCTAAGAAGGAAAGGACATTGTGGGTGATTATTGATGTTCAGTATCAATATCTTCATTGCATCAACATTATTAATGTTCTTCACACTCCCACTATCAATGATAATCTAGACATGGTTTCATGATTCAATCATAGATTGGTGTAAACATTAACCCATCTCTCTTCTTCCTCATTTGGAGTAGTAATACATAATTGTTGAATTGTCTTTGCTATTATTTCTTATTGAGTTGTGTCAATGGAATTTTTCTATGGCACTATCAAAGGGACACAATTGTTTCTTGCAAGACAATTTTGAGGCTATGGATTAGTGATGATAGCTTGCCATTTATCCATCACCATCTTTGCAACCTACATTCTTCATTGGAATGGGACTTTGTGGTGTGATGTTCACATGAATTTATTAGATGAGAAGGCTTCTTGGAACTACTGGAGGATTGGAATCTCTACATCTACTAATTTGAGTTCCAATTGAACTTCCCTTTATTTATCTCCTCGTCACCGATAGGCTTTGAGTTGGGAAATTTTCTAACTCATTGGCTTATGTTGTTTTTTTCCTCTACAAATGTGACTCTTCAAATTCTCTTTTAACTTCATGGTGAAAAAAAAGCATCTTCATGCATATTGGTGGTCAACAAGACAATATTTTTCATTATATTATATCGATGCAGTGTCACTTTAAACTCTACAATGTAGTTAGGAACCTATCGACTTTGCTTCTGGTGCAACTGCTACCATGCACTACATATACTCAACATGGCATATGTCCAATAGGCATTCCCATGGGATGAAAATTTCCCTTCATGCTTTTTTTAGTCCTTCTTACATGGTCACAGTCTCACCCACTTCCTTCCTCTTCTAAGCAAAGGATTACCACCAACAAAGTGGATTTGAGATGAATTTGAGGGTAGTAAATGAAAGTTTATTCTCAATAGAAGAATTTTTCATAGAAAACTAGTGCTCTGTTTGTTGAATACACTCACCCAAAGTAATTACATCTATGTCACCTTCAAATAGTGGAATTCCAATACTTACTTTAAACTTAAACAAAACTCCCCCATTGAATGGTGCAACAACTCTAGGTTTCACATTTTGATGATTGCTTCCTACAAGCATGATTATCCTCATAAATTTGAAACAATGGTCATACATGTCATCCCTATGCCTTCATGTCTCTTCTTCTACCATGTTTTTCACATCTACCATTGTGGAACAAGGCGGATTCACTTCTCCCATTATGTAGTTGAGTCAGTGCATGGAAATGTTGTCAAAGGTAAACAAAGGCAATCACCTTTTGAGGTCATACTGAATAGCCAAGAAACCTTCTTGTTCTTTTTAAAAAGGAGGCAAATTAGACATGAAATCGTATTGGGGAAAATTAACACTGGTATCATCAACATAGATCCGGTCTTCAACATCAATAATAGGGATAGGATTTTCGCAGTTGTGATGTCGATTCCTGACCATTCTAGAAAGGATTCGATCGTTCCTTTTGTTCTTGAAATAAATATCTGGAACTCTTTGTGTTTTATGTGCGCCCTGTTTCTTGGTTTTAATTTCATTTATATCAACCACATCTTGCCCAGGATTAGGAATAACAGAGACCTTTCCCTTCAATTTATCCAACACATCCTCTAAGGATTTTTTAGGAATGAAATCATGCCTTTGGTGTGTGCCTCTAGTTGATTTATGCGAATCAACAGGGGTTTTGGTAAATAACACAGGGTCTTCTTGCAAAAGGTCTCGCAAAGAGTGAGTCGTTGGGAAAGGGTCGGTGGGCTCGTCAAAACATAGGGGTGAGTTGCTTACTATTTCAGGTGTGAGTGGAACAAAACCATTCCTATCCACGAAATTTTTCCAGTTATCTCAATCCTTTGAAAATTTGGACACGACTAAGATTTGAATCAAGCCATGATGAAAGAGACTGGACCGTGCATTAGGGTTTTTCCTATAGTAAAATCTATACATCTTTTGAAGGATTTTAAGCAGATAAAAAGACATGTTTAAACCAAAACCTAAGAAAACTATTAATAGATGAATATGAAATAGGAATACTAATCCATATCATCCCTCGCAGGTGACGAATTGCTTGACAATTAAAAGTAAATCATGTCGTCGAGGTTTGAACAGATTTATGGGTGTACCTTTGACATCGTAGCACGACTTCTTGGAAATAATTAACAGGTGCCAAGGGATACCTTCTAATTTGAGATTCTTGAACAAACGATCTCCTTCTTAGGATAGGCCTGTGGCTTCTGTAATTGATTCCTCACTGACTTGCAACTGTAAATCGCCTATTTTGGCCCTAGTACCATAGAAGGTGTGTGAAAAATCTTGCACGACTTCGAGGTTAAAACCCTCGAAAGACTGTATGAACTTAACCCACCCAAAGATCATGAGATCATCCACAGCGTCATCATGGGAGAGCAAGGCATGTGATCCATTCGACTCTATCCTTACCACAGGATCCATGGACTTGGTCACGATATACTAGCAGGTGTAGCAAAGAGGGGCATGTGTTTGAAACCACCTGATATGAACAATAAGTTCTGCATTTTCGGAGGTGACCCGATAACTAAGGCTTCAAGAGAAGGCCACGATAACCACCACTCAGGTTGTTGATTGAATACTGAACCAAAGGACATGCGTAATTGAAAACCACCTCCTCTATTGAAAACCTAACCCCAAAACGAAGCACCGCCACCAAGGCAATGAATGTGAGCTTAAGACAGCAACACGAGGGTGTAATTTTTTCAGAGCATGGCTGATAGTCCTGTACAACAGTGATTAGACTGCGATATGAGAATAGGGGATAGCATTCATATTTAAAATTTATATCAAATTTTAGTTTCATAAGCGATCGTGGAGGTGGTAGGTGATAGTTAAAACTCCAAATGAATAAAACAATTAAGGCACACCCCAAAGGTGATCAACTCATATACTAATGGTAAAGAAACAATCCACAAAACGATATGTTCAATACCCTTTAAGGTTCTTAAGATCATTAGGTGTTTTTAAGTACTCATCCAATTTCACAAGGAGAAGCTTTAGAATTTGTATGATGTGTTTAGACCAAGCTTGTTTCAATTTCATGCTTAAACATACATGAAATTGAACAAGAATAAAGGAGAGAATTATTGAAAGAAATTAACTCAAAAAAACACAACAACAATCAAGCGATTTTTTCAAAACAAAAATCATAATTGAAGTTTCCGTAGACACAAAGAGGCAGCTATTAAAAATTTTCTTTCATCAAAACTATGTTTTAAATATCGATGAAAACGACACGAATATCTGGCTTCCAACAACATACCAATGATTTTTTGTATTCTGATTATTTGAAAACTAAGCCAAGAAAAAGAAACCAACAAAGATTGGCAGACTCAAATTAAAAGGCTTGAGTCTGAAGGCTCTCTAGGTGTGAAATCTTTATTGGATGAAAAAAGATAAAATAATTCAAAGTTTGGAGAAAAATTTGAAGATGCCTGCTACAGAAAACCCACAGACAACATAATTGGTAGCTTTAGAGAAAGAAAAAGAAACATTTTGGAAATAAGCACTAGATTATGAGGCTAAGCTTTTGCAGTTGGAAAAGGAAAAGATGGAATGGTCTCAAGAAAATGTAGAGTTGGTGAGTAGATCCATGGTTTTAGCCTCTGCTGCAGGAACTGGATCAACCACTGAAGACATTGTTCAGGTTATGTCACAAGTCAATCTGAAAGAAGGAGAGATCAAAGGGTTCAAGGAAAACATGGAGAAATTGGAGCAGGAAGTCCGCACAAAGGATGAAAAGTTATCCCAAGTTCAAAAGGAAAAGGTAGTCTTGCAGGAGAAGATTAATAAATTGAATTCAAGATTGAGAGGTAAAATTCTATTGCAAGAAGCTAAACATATCATATGGGATTCCATAGCTGTTGAGGATGCTAAATTTAGATCATATTTGAATTTTGTAAATGATAAGGATAATATAGCAATCACAGTCAAGCATAGATGCATTGTTGTTAATGAAACTTTATCCAAAAATCCATTTGAATGGGCACAAAATGCCATTAATCTTCTCAACTCAGTTGCTCCTGCAAATCTTCATACCATTTGGGTAAAAACCAGGACTGCATTGATCATCTGGGCCAGAAAGATTATTGCAAAACATAATCTTTTGAAATCAGTCTTGAATAAATCAACACAGATGGAGCAAAGTGTGCAAGATTTTAAGAATTTATTTGAAGAATTGTTCATAAAGGGATTTCCATCATTTTGGGATGGTTAAGGTAAGTTGCATGATCAAGAAGAACATAATTCACTTTTGACTCAGTCAAGTATGGACCACTCCAAATTTGAAACCCTGGAGGAGGGTTTAAAAGGGGCTAACTTTAGTTGATAAACTCAATACAGATTTTGAAATTTTAAATCAGTTTAAGACAGGTAAACTTGGTCTACCTGTCATGTCTTATGCCACTTGTATTGACTTGGAAATTTTAATGAAAGAAATGACAGATTATTAGATTCCTTCTGAATTACAATGGAAGAAGATAGTTAGATTGGGCAAGACCAAATATAATTTATGAGGATCGAGTAAATGATTTCTAGTTGTCGAAAAAAAGACAACAAATCAAATGAAGATACAATCAAAGTCAAAGGACGAAGATAAAGGACCCAACTGCAAGAATATTCGCAAATCCCAGATTTTGTGAACTGAAATTTTCTATTCTAAGTGTAATAGGTTCAAACCAAAAGAAATCAATTGTTGTATAAATATTGTAGGTTTTGATGTATTCGAGGTTGGAAGAAGTACAAAGGACGAATTGTACTGATCATTGTAACAATTTATGAATTTGAATGAATACAAGTGGAGATGTCCAGAGTTTTTTCATACCAAAGATTCTTATGGTGATGACCTAAAGTATGTACTTCTTTTCATGTATGTTTTTCTAGTTTGTTGTCTCTTCATCTGCAACCTTTCATATGTTTAAAATTGGATGTTAAAGGGTATGAAGTTCATCTAAATGGTGCTTTAGATCCAAGCAATTTTGAATTATGTTTTTCTTTCTTAACTCGTCAGAATTCATCGCTTAGGGTGCTATGATTGATGTTATATGTTTCTTATTTTTTCCATCTTATCACAACAAACTAAAAGACTAAAAATTCATCACCTACCTTGCCTTTACTTCCTTGAGAGCTCTACCTACCAGTCATTGTGTTGATTTGTTTTCAAAGATTGACTCTGTTTCCCAAATAGATCCCTTTCTTCTTGCCAGCAAACCCCATAAAATAATTTCACCTATTCAAAATCTAGCCACTATTCCTCAAAGAAAATCCATCTTTAGAGACCAAGTGACAAGAGATATCCCTCTCAGAACTAAAAGTCTAGTTTCAGTTCTAAAGTGGTTTTGTGGTTATCTCTGGAAACAACTTGCTCGAATGGTGGTAGTTATCTCTGAGAAGAGATCTGGCTTGCTAAGCGCATCCGTCTGAGCAGAATGATTACAATAAGGCTCCAACAGCCTTTTAAACATTACTCATGAATGTCAAAACCCTAGACATCCAAAAACCTAACCCTAGGAGATGAAACACCAAAAGTTATGTGGGCCCCGATGGGTAAGTTGGTACCTCACTTTCCTGGGGTCGTAACTTTTGCATACAACCTCTGTTTTAGGCATGTGATAACCCATTGGAAAGGTATTTTTGAGAAATACACATTATGTCATCAAACTCTGACTTTGTCTACATTTTGACTGTGGAAAGCGAAAAAAAACATTGTTTAGGGCCCCAAAACGGCCCTAGATGTACATAAAGATGTACTGAAATGAAAACTTCCAAAATAAGCCAATTCTATTAGGTGGGCGGCCACCAATCTCCATCTACAAGATGTGTAGGGCTTCAGACAACCCTAGAAGTGTAGAAACCACAATTACAAAGAAGTACAGAAAAACGTGTTGAACTAAAAACTGTCAAGAGGAGCCAATTGGACTAGGTGGGTGGCCACCAATATCCCCCTGGATCATTGGCCCACCTAATGTTTTCCAAGAATAAGGACAAATGCCTTTTGGAAGGATTATTGATCCCAAAGTCGCATATGGTCCCAATTTCTGGGATTGACACACTAGACATGTGCCTCTTCATCCAAGACATGATTAATGGAACAAAAAAAATAGGACCTTAGGCCCTATACACTATGCATAGGGTTCATGAGAAAATCATGTGGCCTTGAACTAACATAACACCTCCATAAGGAATATGTGTCCAATGAGTCGAATATGGGTTCAAAGATAGGAGGATGAAGGAGCCATCGATCCCTTGTGAGAATATCAAAGATCTGCAATATGATCCTTTTGAAGTGTTGGATCAAGTAGGTTATGATGGCTACAAACTCATTCCAACTCCATAGATGTGCATCTACTCAATGGTGAATATGGAAAATATGAAACTCCATGAGCCTTCTACATTAAACCAAGAAAATGATGTATGTCTTACCTATCATAAAGGACTTAGCACAACAAGCTCAGACAAAGATAGTGGAGGATATAGTTTTGCAAACAGATTCAAGAACAACCATATAGGACAACATAAACTTTGAAAGGTTCAGTTGAAAGGACAAATTCCAAACAAAGCAAAAGGTACTCCAGGGAGAAGGTAGAAGTATTATTTGAAATGGACCAAAATCTTTTGGGGACAAAAAGCCACCCAAAATGGAGAAGTATTATTTGAAATGGATCATTATATAATTTGTCACCTATTTTGGTACTTTCCGAATGGAGAAATTGGAGCTATTGGCTTGTAGGGTCCATTTCAGGGGCATGTCTTATTTGGTGATTTGGGGTCTTGAAACTTCCAAAGCCCATTTGGGGCATTAAATTGTCATTTTGGGACCAAAACTTTGTAGACATAGTCTCCAACCTCTTGACATTGTTCTACACGCCGAGGGTTCTAATAAAACAAAGATCACCTAAATTGGAGTTTTTATAAGAAAGTTATGCATTCACAAGTTGACTTATATTGCTAATCATCATGGTATCAAGTGGATGCCACATCAATTCCTATTACTCACACATGTGGATCTAGGAAACTATGGACTTTCAAGAATATTATGGAGGATCTAAAGCCCTAACCTTAATTAATAATTAATGTATGCAAAAATAGTAACCCTAACACTAGACAACTATCAAAACACGTAAAATACTAGACCACTAGGAAAGGAGGGAGTTTCATTCTTGTTGTATTGGTTAATGTTTTGTAGCTAAGCAAAGTAAGGAAGTGGGATATTAGAGCAAAATAGAGAAAGAAGAAGATCATATAACAATCATAGAGGTCACATAGTATAAGTAGTAACTCCATAATGGGTTCAATTTCTTGTATATTTGTACTTTCATCTTTCTTGTATATTTGTACTTTCATATTTAAGGAAAAGGCAAGTCATAGGGTTTTCTCATATTAGATTTTTGAGAGTATATCATGTGTTCATTATGTGAATGGTGTGGTATTTTACTCTAGCTTCTTTCTATTTCAGTGTTTTGTGGGCTAAGCTAATAATATTAAAACTTAATCTTAGATAAAACACTACATAACAAAGAGTTTGGATAGATCTATTATGATAAGACCAAAATAGGATCTTATTTTTCTTTTTCTTTTTTGTTTTCTTGGTTTACCAATTTTAAATGGACAAAGTTTGTTTTCCTTTTATATAGCAATTCATCTACCTTATAAAGATTAATAATTGTTTAATAACAATTCTTCCTAATCTCATTTTAAACTCATATTGTTAAATAAATTTAAACTTTGTTATTGGTTATGTCCTTTCTTTTTAATTTCAATTTTATATTTTTTAATTTAAAATCATTTATTTCCTAATTAAAAAAATATAATTAATTAAAAAAATTCATAAAAACATTTGATATATAAATAATAAATTGAATTTATATAATAATTATAACAAAAAAAAATTTAAAAATTAGGAGAATTAAATTATAAAACTTTAAGAAAATAATTTAATTCTCATTAAATGAATTAAATAAAAAATAAAAAAATAGTTTGATTATCATAATAAATTAATTGAATTCCATATGATATATAAATAATAAATTGAATTCATACTACAATAACAAAAATTATAAAACTTTAAAAAATAATTTAATTTTCATAATGAATTGAATAAAAATAGTTTAATTCTCATAATGAATGAATTGAATAAAAAATAGTTTAATTTTCATAATGAATAATTTAATTTTCATAATGAATGAATAAAAAATAGTTTAATTCTCATAATGAATGAATGGAATAAAAAATAGTTTAATTCTCATAATGAATGAATTGAATAAAAAATAGTTTAATTTTCATGATGAATGAATTGAATTCATGTAAAGGAGAAAAAAATATTTTAATTATAGAATAATTATATTTATATTTATATTTATTTATAATTATTTATAAAAATATTATATTTATTATTATTATTTAAATTATAATCTCAAAATTAAAGGAAATACATCCTATCTCATCCTCCTCGTAGAAATAAGTCTCTCCCCCATTGAGAGCATGGTTATGACTAGATACCTAATGTATAAGAACATGTTAAACAACATAGAAGATAAGAGACTACCTAAAATTGCTTCCAAATCAAGTCATAACCACCATCGACTCAAGCCAGGATGGCATAAAGACGTCCAGTCTTGGCTAAACTATTGGGGAATCATGGAAGAAACCATTTTGCAAAATAAAGATACTATTAAAAAAAACGTCAAATCAAAATTTAAAGAAAAAATGTGGTGTGATAAAGAGTTAGAGGAAAAAAGAAAATTAAGGTATTATAAAGATGTAATCAACCCTAATTTAGAAGATCAAAATTATTTATCTATTTTGTCAAGTGTAAAGAAAAAAATAAACATTGCTAAGATAAGAACAAATTCTCACGAGCTCCATAGTGAAACTGAGTGTTGGTCAATTCCTAAAACGCCATGGGATGAAAGAGTGTGTCACCTTTGTGACACTAAGAAGGTGGAAGATGAAAATCACTTTCTCTTAGATTGTCCAGCCTATATGGGATTAGATCTCATGTTCAAAATATGATCACACTACAAACCTTCCTAACCTCTTAACTCAACAAAAGTATGGTGATCTTGGAAAGCTTTTCTTAATGCTTTTCGAGCACATAAACATAATTCTAAAGAATCACAAGTAATCACTTACCCTCTTAAGGTCTGATAGACAAATTAAGTCTTAGTGGACGTTAATCATCATCATCATCATCATCATTAATTTTATAATTAAATTTATATAAAGGAAACAAATTATTTTAATCATAAAATAATTATATTTATATTTATTTATAATTATTTTATAAATATAATATTTATTATTTAAATAATATTGAATTTTATTAATAATTTTCTAGTTTAATAAGATATTGAAAAATAAATTTTGAAAAATTTATGAAAATTAATTCAATTTAAAAAATACGTCTTCTTTAAATTCAGTAAATACAGTAAACCAACCACTATAATGGTAAAAAAATGCATACGTCCTTTACATTGAATATTATAATCATATAATTTAAGATTAAAAAAGTATACCGTCAATTTTAATAAAAATATTTTAAACATCACGAGTTCTCAAGGAGAGAGTGTATTGTTAAGGTACTCTGTGATGTTAAAGTCACTAGTTCGGAAATTGTGGTGACAAAAAATCCAGCCATTGGTTTAGACAAGGTGTGATCCCCTGATAATTTTGACGACTTAGATACCCCTGAATCACCGTTTTTTAACCACAGATTAATCCCACATATCAAAGACAAATTAACAAACAAACAAATATATATATATATATATATATATATATATATTAAAGCATTTATTAAAANACCGAAAGGCATACACCTATTGACAATGGGCAGATTTAATAGGGGTTTAGTGCTTAATAAGTTTTCTATGGACATGATTAAATATGGCTGGAATATTCTTAGTAATCACACAAAATAAATGGCTGTGATTTCAATCATTAACTTCCTAGCTATTATAAAAACATCAGTTTATGTGTTTACTTTTTTACATTTACCTAAGTGATTAACAGAAATTAAAATATTAACACCAGATAAATGAAGCCCAACAGTGTATTTGTTAATAGATAATAAAATTTAATATATTCTTTTAAAAGATTCTTTTCATCTTCTCAGCCTCAGCTATTTTGCTACTGTACTAGTTTATAATACAACTATTCATTCATAATACCACCATGCAGCCTTATATTTTAATCTTCCTATTTTTAATCTCTACTATTTATTTTCTCAAGGAGTACTGTTACACCTTTCTGGCGCATCCTCTCTACTACGCTCTCACCCCACTGCAATTTGGGACTACTCCGGGCATAAAGTCGTCGTAACGAGATACAACATTCAACTCCTTCCAACTCTTCCAACTCAAGGCAGCACCCAACATTTAGTTCGCTAAGCTTTGTTAGCTGCGCCAAATCTCGTATGTTCTTCAATTTCACACAACTACCTGTGAACAACTGTTCCAAGGACACCAATGTTTTAACACTGGGCAGCTCCTGCAGTTCGCCACACTCGTAAATAAGTAGGATTCGAAGCATTGCATGACAACGAAGCCCTTCTATACTTTTCAAATTATAACAACTCCTCAATTCCACATGTGTCAGTGTATTTGGTAATGTTCCAACCCCCACCAGATTACTACACTTCTCTAAGATGAACTCTGTAAGGTTGGGTAATACACCTTTTGCAAGTGAGACCTCTGATATTTCTGTGCCCTGCAGTTTTAACTCTCGAAGCCGAGGCATGTACGCGTGAATGGAAGAGTGGGACTTCAATGTTCGTATTGTTTCTCTTTGACCTCTAACCTTTTTAAAGGGCAGTTCCATTATCGGACTCAACCGTCCAACCGAAGCCGATAAACATTTCAATTCCCTGCAATCCTTAAGAGTCCATTCCTTCAAGTTACTCAAGTCACCCAACGAAGGAAACAACGTTTCCAGCAAAGGGTTTCATATCCACAGAACTTCCAAATCACTCGGGACTTCAAATGCACTCGGCAATTCTTTGAAATTTGTGTCTGTCAACTTTAGTATTTTCAGGGACCTTTGATGTGCTAGTTGCGAGGGCCATACTACACTTTTTCCATAGAAGTAAAGATTGATATGCTCAAGCGTTCTTATATTTCCAAGTGTATCGCTTGAGATAGTTAAATTAGAACAACGGGAGGCATTAAGATATTTAAGGCTACTTAAATTCCCGAAAGAATTTGGCAGCCTCTCCAATTTCCGACATTCCTCCAAGTTCAAGTGTTGGAGGCTCTTCAAGTTACCAAAAGAATCTGGCAGCTTCTTCTATTTCCGGCAGTCATACAAGTTCATGTGTTGGAGGTTCGTCAAGTTACCAAAAGAGTATGGTAGCCTCTCCAGTTTATGGCAGCTCGACAGGGAGATGTGGATATTGGTCAAGATATAGAAGGAATCTGGCAACCTGTCCAATTTATCTAGCAGCCTCTCCAATTTATGGCACTGAGATAGGTCCACGTGGTAGAGGTTTGTCACGCTACCAAAGGAATCTGGCAGCTTCTCCAATTTCCAGCACCCAGACAAGTCCATGTGGTAGAGGTTTGTCAAGCTACAGAAGGAAGTCCATGTGGTAGAGGTTTGTCAAGCTACAGAAGGAATCTGGCAGTCTCTCCAATTCCCAACACCCAGACAGGTCCATGTGGTAGAGGTTCGTCAAGCTACAGAAGGAATCTGGCAGCCTCTCCAATCCCGAGCACCCAGACAGGTCCATGTGGTGGAGGTTAGTCAAGATACTGAAGGAATCTGGCAGTCTCTCCAAATTCTGGCACCCAGACAGGTCCATGTGGTGGAGGTTCGTCAAGCTATCGAAAGAATCTAGCAGCCTCTCCAAATCAGAACACCCAGATAGATCCATGTGGTGGAGGTTCATTAAGCCATCGAAGGAATCTAGCAGCCTCTCCAATTGATAACACTTGGCCAAGGAGAAGTGGTGGAGATTCATCAAGCTACCGAAGGAATTTGGGAGCCTCTGCAAATTGTGGCACCCAGACAGGTCCATGTGGTGGAGATTCGTCATTTTACCAAGAGACTTTGGCAATGATTTAATTGAGAACGTTCTTAACACCATGGCCCTCAATGACTCGAGATGACCGTCTTCTTCTGGAATCTAGAAAGAAAGTAAGAAAAGTTGATGATCTGTTTGAGGTGCTTCAGTTGTCCTATGGACTTTGGAATGCTCGCATCAATAATGTTAATTTCTAAATCCTTCAATTGCAAAGGTGCCTGGAACATCAAGTGTTTAGATAGTAAGAAAGTGTGTATATATATAATTTGAGTAGTTTTAATAGTTAATAACTTATGTTTAATTCAAGCTAATTGAAAATCATATAAATACTTCACTAAATTTTAATAGTCAAATTATTCAATCAATTTTAACATTAAAATTATTAAATCAGTGATAAAACAAGGTTGTGTGGTAGCGTAGTCCCTGTCAACGAGGCTAGAAAGAAAATTGTGGAAAATGGGTAAATGAAACGAAGTGTTTGGTGCAAAATGTATATGACGGAAATTTTGTGTGCAACATGTATATCTGGTGCAAAATGTATATGACAGAAATGTTGTGTGAAACATGTATATCACGGAACATGGAGCAAAAGCAAATGAGGTTTGGCAGGCAGAGCACCATCTATTTTTTGAAAGTATATAGAAAACATATATTTTTTGAAAGTGTATAACAAACTACAAATTTGTTGAAAGTGGAAGAATAAATTTGGAAATTTAAATGCGTTTGTCATATGGACTGGTGAAAGATAAAAATATATGAAGACATAAAATTAAAAGGAGATAAGAAATATAAAAATTTAAATGCATGTGTAAATGATGCTTGCATTCCAGAGCACCATTTATTTTGAAATATATAAAAAAATAAAAGTCTGTAACATATAAAAAATTAAATGCATTTGTCATAGTGAAAGATAAGAATGTATGAAAACATAAATTTAAAAGGAGATAAGAAAACATTTTTATTTGAAATATGTTAAAAAATAGAAGTTTGTTACATACTACTGGAAATTTTGAAATATACAAAAAAATTAAAGTTTGTTACAAATAAACCGGAATTTCAATGCGTTTTTCATGTAGACTGGGATTGGGGCTCCCGCGGACCATTAGAGAAATATGTACAAGAAACGGGATTGTGGAAAGAAGATAGAGTGCAATACCTACAAAAAAAATAAAATGGAAAGGTATAAGTGTTTGCCGATACATATATATTTAAGAAACTAGAATAACTGGGTTGATAAACAAAGCAGGATGCGATCAATATTTTTACAGTGAGGGTACATATGAGCCCTTTGGTTATTTTCTTGTGGCTGTCATTTTATTGATGTCGCCAACGACTGTAGTTTCAAGGATGTGCTCGACGACTGCTGGAATGATGGCAACTACCTATTGCCTTTCGTCGGCGGCCTGTTTCAATTGTCTTTCGAGCCATTCTTCAATGTAGCTTCTCATTGGGGCGACACTGATCTCATTCCAGATTTTTATGTTGAAAAGATCGCTTTCTAATTTCCGGAAGTCAATAGAAAGATTAGAGAGAGCCTAATGAATTTCCTCGTTCTGTACTGCATATTTGACTAGCCAGTTGTGGACGTGAGCTTGATCAAATTGAAGGATGCTGTAAAAAAGTTCCACAGACAAGGCCTTAAACATAGCAACCTGTTTATCAAACTCTTGTCTGGTTAAGGGCAAGGAGTTTGCAATTAAGTCTTGGTCTTGGAAGTCATTGGTTATCCTGGCTAAGTCTATATTTGACAGTCTTGTGAATAATTTATCTTTGTTTGATATGGCTTGCTCACATGACTGAACAATGAGATGCAGGTTCTTCACTTTTTCTTTCCAACATGCATTCAATTGACCGATCCGGTTTTTGGATGGAAGATCTTCTTCTCTTCTTTTTGTTTCTGTCATATTGTTGACAATCTTGCCAAAAGGAATGACCATTTTTAAAAAGAAATTTTCTTCATCTTTTAACTCGGCCTGCAAATGCTCGAGCAAACTATGTGCCCTGTTTCCATGGGAAGTGATGGTTTGTGATCTTTTCCACGCCTCGATAACCAGTTCCATTCTTTTTTTGATATTATTCTCCACATATCCTTTACAGGATGCGAGCAGGGTGGAGGCTTCTTTTACGTTGGATGCAGGGGTTCCAGGCGTAGTTATTGCCAAAGGATTGACAAGCAATGGCAGAGGAATGAAAGTGTCTTCCAATTCCTTGATCCGATCCTTCAGTCCGGCATTCTCGGTATCGATTCATCCAATGGAATCATGAAGTGTTTCGCCGCTCACGGTGTGAAGTTGACAGATTTGGGACAACCGCATGTTGGCAAGGTCAACTTCTAAACGAGATTTTTCTTTCTTATTTTTAACATTTTTTTTCTCAATTATCAATTTTTTGGACTAGCTATCAAAAACAACGCTCTGGAACACGAAGGATTCATCTTCGTCAAAATTTTCGGTAACGGATATGTCCATTGGATGGCTATGGTGGATGGCGTCTCCGGGCTAATCAAGGAAGTGCATCATGCTATCCAGATCAATGTCAAGTTCCATGTTCTCACTCTGAATTTCCGGCTCTTCCACCTGCCCCACATTTGTTTTTCTCTTCTTCTCTACTGGAATCTTGTGAGAACTATCAATTTTAGAGTGAGGAGTGTCGTTATCTCCTCCTTCGTTTGAAGAACTCTGAGTTTATTTGTTGTTGTGGTGGCTCGTTGGAGCAATGCTTTGGGATGTCATACTTTTTGGAGTGGTATTTGCGGATTGAACACTCTTGTCACCGAGGCCTTTCCCCTATTGTGTGTACAATTTAGTGCAGCTTTCCACTGTTTCTATAGCGTCGGCATCAGAGGCAGGACCATTGTCAACACTGTCTATGTTTTTGGACAGGTGTTTTTCAAAAAAGAATCATCGAGACCAAGTATTTGTAAATATTGTCGAAAAATATTATAGGGGTCAAACCCTCTTATGATTTTAGCATATCTCAGGTTGGAGATGGTAGAATGTACTGTGAAATCGTCAATTTTGTTGACGTTTTTCAACGCGAACTCCTCTACTTTCCAAGGCAAAGGAATGAACTGTCTTTTTTTTCTTCTTTTGGATTAGATGGAACCAGTAGCTGTATTGACGTGCTACTTCTGCAAAAAACATTATGTCTATAATGTGACATGGAAGGAGAGTAGGTTGTTCTGTGGAGCCAAAAATTCTTATGACAGTGTAATTATCCAAATTTTCGAGTGTCTCCTTCTTGTC
>JASDQU010101769.1:53240-66845 GCA_032191745.1 Picea mariana | reverse complement strand
CTAACCTACTCATTTGCACCTTTAGCCCAGCTTAGACTGTTGGGCTAAGAAAATACTCTACCTTGGGGCTATTTGACCAAGATTAGACTGTTTGGTCAAATTTATTCACTAGCTAACCTAATTACTTGGCTAAGATTAGACAGTTTAGCCAAGCTTATTCACTAATCCTAAATACGTAAATTTAAAAGACTTGGCCATCTTTAGACTGTATGGATCAAGTCATCATCATTTCATGGGGCTTTATCCATTTTCTTTTATGCCCTCTTTTATTTTTCTCATTTTTTTTTATTTCTTTTTTATTTTCTTTTCTTTTTCTTTTCTTTATTTTCTTTTCTTTCTTTTGTAGAATGCAACAATATCTGCAAGTCCAGAAACACTAAAGGAACGAAATTACAATTAGTAGTTGATCCTATAAATTATAGGGTTATAACAGTGGCTCCACCTGGGGATGGTACCCTCCTTGTGAGGTGCCAAGAATCTTGTTTCTCATTGTCTTGAAAAACTTCCTCTAGAGCTTCTTATGCTATCTGACTTGCTTTATTTTGAAAATTTTGATGACATTATTCAGTGTCTCGGGGCCTTCTCTGCAGGCTTCAAACACCTGAACAAAATCACCTATACACAAATTGCTTGTAAAATAAACGATATATACAATGGAAAAGGAATGGTGATCTCTCTACTGAGGAGGAAGATAATGCTTCAATATCCTGCCATTTACAGGTCCCCCTCGCAGGTCTGATCCATCATTATTATTAAGCAGGAAAGCATTATTTCCTCTGTAGGCATGAATGGTGTAATAACCCTTCCACAAACTATCGAACTTTCCATGTTTACCTTTATCTTCATTTTTGGAGTCCCATTTCAAAACCAGATCACCCAATTCAAATTTATCCCCTTTGGTTCTCTTCTCATAAATCTTTTTTATATTTTCCTGGATCACTTGAGTTCTGTTGTACACTTCTTCTCTAGATTGTTGTAACTGAATCATTTGATTTATTCTTCTTTGAATATCATTAGGTTCTGCTTGAGTTTCCTGCAATAATTTCATAACTGGAACTCCCAGAGAAGGAGGAAAAATCGCTTCAGTGCCATATACCAGTTGATATGGAGACATACCAATTGATCTTTTATTACTTAGTCTATCTGCCCATAGTGCAAAAACCAATTTATTATGCCAGGATTTGTTGTTTTCTTGTAATGTTTTCTTGAGGATATTCACTAGAATTTTGTTTGAGGACTCAGCTAGCCCATTTCCCTAAGGGTAATAGGCTATGGAATTCCCCAACGTAATGTGGTATTGGCTGCAAAAATATATGAGTTTTTTGGATCTAAAAGTCGTTGCATTATCAGCTATAATTTTTCTGGGGCACCCAAAACGAGATAAGATATTAGTTTCTAAAAAAATTATGATAACAGAGTCAGTAGCTTGCCTGCATGGCACAGCCTCGATCCATTTGGTGAAATAATCTATGGCTGTGAAGATCCACTTGTGTTGGCTTGAAGAGGATGGGTGTATTTCTCCAATAAAGTCCAAACCCCATTGCTAGAAAGGGGCTTCAACTGATATGGGTTTCATGGGAAGAGGCAGCAACTTCTTTTTAACCTAGAAAACCTGGCATTTATGACAAGAAGTAACTTTGTTATGAACATCAGCGAACAATGTAGGCCAATAGAAACTAGCTCTTAAGATATTGTTGGTTGCGGTCTTCCAACTAAGATGTCCTCCACAATCTCCTGAATGGAACTCCTGCAGAAATTTGTCAGCTTCGTCTTTCAACAGGAAATTAAGAAAAATACCACCAGGATCTTTCCAATGAAGGTTAGCTTCAAGAATACAAAATTTTAATGCTTTCAGTTTGATAAATCTGGCTTTGGTCTTAGTTAAACCAGGAGGAGCTTGTAAGTTGTGAAGTACAAAAATGAGGTTCGCTTACTAGGGAGAGTTTGAGAATACCTCTTTTACCTTTGGAGTCGCCTGCTCTTCTTGTTCATCAACTGCAGCCAAGAAATTGATATCTAGAGCATTACAATTTGATTCTTCCATTAGTTTAGCCAAACCCTGTCCTTTGATCAATTTAGTAGGCTTTATTTCGATGTCATATTCTAGAATGACCGCAATCCATTTCCCTCTTCTGCCATCTGGATTATCCTAAGTCAGGATATCTTTTACCACTGCGTTTGGAACGTATGCAATTGTGTGAGAATGGAGAATATAGACCCTAAAATATTTTATAGCCTTTACCAGAGCAAAGGCTTGTTTCTCCATAATATTGTAATTCAACGCAACGTCTCTTAAAGCTTTGCTGAAAAATGATATGAGTTGCTCGTACCCTTCACTATTTTTCTGCAACAATACTGTTGTTATAGTGTTCTCAGATGCAAAAGAGAAAAGATTAAAATCTTTGGAATAGTCTGGACTAATCAGAATCGGAGCTTGGGTAAGTGCATGCTTTACCTCTTCAAAAGACTGCTTGCCTTCAGTGTTCCATTTGATTTTTGCATCCTTTTTCAACATGTTAGTGATGTTCATAAGAAGTTCGGCCAAGTTGGGTATGAACCTTCTAAGGAAGTTTATTTTTCCTATGAATGATTGCAGTTCTTTTAAGTTCCTAGGGTGTTCCACCTTCTTAATGGATTCTATCCTACTGGGATCGATTTTGATTCCATCCTTGGAGATTATGTGTCCCAGTAAATTGCCTTCCTCTAATATGAACAAAGACTTCTTTAGATTCAATGAAATCCCGAATTTCCTACATTTCTCAAACACACGTCTGATATTATGCAAATGTTCTTCATCAGAATGGGAGTATATAGTCACATCATCCAGATATATGACTATAAATCTTCCTAGTTCGTCCACAAAATCAATATCCATTGCCCTTTGGAAAGTGGCACCAGCATTCATCAAGCCAAAAGGCATCTTCATATACATGAAGGTTCCCCAGGGTGTGGTGAATTTTGTCTTCTCTTGATCTTCTGGGTAAACCAGGACTAGGTTGTAACCCGAGAAACCGTCTAATAAAGAAATTTTACTAGACCCAACTACCTTTTGCAAAATATGGTCCATTTTGGGCAATGGGTAATTGTCTTTAAGAGAGACTTTGTCCAGGTTTCTGAAATCTATGCAAAGTCTGATCTCACCAGTTTTCTTCCTAGTAGGAACTAGGTTAGAAACCCATTTGGAAAATCTCAAGGGAACTATAATTTTTGCATCATACATCTTTTTGATTTCTTTCTCTATTAGGGGAAGCAACTTGGGATTGATTCTCCTAAGTTTTTGCCTGAAAGGTTTGTGTTCTTCTTTTATGGGAATCTGATGTTGTATGATACTTGTGTCATAGGATTTTAAGTCCTCATATCCCTAGGAAAAAACATCTATATATTCCTTAAAAAGTTCAATGCATTTTCTTTTTTGCTCTGGTGGCAGAGATTTAGACAGTTTTATCATTTTGGGGTTTTCTTCTGTTCCTATGTTGCATTCTTCAACCTCCTTACCACTAGCTTCAATTTTCGGTTTTTTGGCTACATTGTTAAAATCAAACAAGTCTTCCAACAGAACTAGCCTCTAGGTAACACATTATTTTTCAACTGCAGAATATCAAAAGCTACCTCATTTTCATTAAATTCTTCAGCATCTATTTTATTTACAGTACCATTGTCAAAAACAGATTTATTTACAAATTCATCATCATTTTTTAAATCTATGTTTGTACATTCGAAATCATTCTTACATTGTAGAAAATCTTCGATCTGATCGTCATTTCCAAATACCTGCCAGTATTTGATGTTGTCAGGAACGGTTGGTCGACACTTCACCTCCATTATGTACTTGCAAGTGGGATGAAAAGGGATTTTATAGGTAGTTGTTGATGTAGCCATCCCAACTGCGAGTATATTTTGTCCCCTAGGCATTACCTGCAAGTCAATCTTAGTAAAGCATTGAAGAGCATCCAAAACAACATTCCTATAGGCTCTAAGTCTAGTATGTTTTGTTGCATACTCACCTTTTATTTGCTTGATAATCAATTCAAAATCGCCCCTTACCATTATCTACTTGGCACCAACTTTCTTCAATAATTTCAGGCCGAGAATCAAAGCTTCGTACTCGGCTATGTTGTTAGTACATTGGAAGTTTAGTTTGTAGGAATGGCTCTCTGAATATCTTAATCTGTGATTATGTAACCAAACTCAAGCTCCGACTCGCTCTTTGCTTACTACACCATTGAAGTCCATGATCCAAAAATATGCTGGAAGTTCCTCACTTTCCACGGTTTCGACCTCTCTTGCCTCAATGATTTCTTTATTTTCCTTTGGATCAGTTGTGTCTCTTTCCAGCTGGGCAATTTGTCCTTCCAGGTCACCGTCATTGTATAAGATGAAAGAATCCAGGTCCGAGTGTGATCCAAAATCAGATCCAGAAGCCTGATAAGGCTTGAAAAATGCTCAAAAATGAAAGTGCTCGGAATGCGACGAAACCTGTGCCATTGCGTCCGTCTCGTCTTCCTGATTCCGGTGGTATATTTACTTTGTCAAACGGGCTCTGTATGGAGAAGATATCGTGTTCTGTCCGAAAAGTCAAACAGGCAAAAAAAAAGGGGGATGACTGTACAGTCCGTATAGTCCACGTGTCATGTCCATACAACTGACGTGGCAGTTCCATACAGCTGACATGGTGGTTCCAAAATGTGACATGTGGCAGGTCCTACAGAGACACGTGGCGGCTCCAGGGAGTGACACGTGGCATGCAGTTTTGGACGAATGGGCGTACAGTTGGACTAATCCTGAGGTGACACGTGTCACCACTGAAAGGGTGACACGTGGTAGGGTGACGTCAGCAGCTGACGTGGCAGGCCGACAGAGCATACGGTAGGGCTGACGCAGCAGGTCAACGTGGCAGTATGGTGATGACGTGGCAAGGTTGACGTGGCTGGCATGTGGGCCAATCAACAAGCGACACGTGTCATGGTTCGGTTGGTTGGTAAGGGTGCCACGTGGCCCAGTCAAGGGCTGCCACGTGGCACCCCATTATTGGTTGTTGGTTATGTGTTAAAATTGTTTTTGGTATGTCACTGGGGGTCGAACCCGCGACCTCCGGTGGGTGAAAGGACTGGCAGGGCTGGGCTAACCGCCCGCCCGCCGTGTGATTTTTATTAACCAAATGTAAAACAAATTATTTGAATTAAATAAATGTATTGGTCGGCGGTAAAATGGGTCGGGGCTTAGCCCCAACCCTCGGTGCAAACGACACCACATGTAACCATACCACCACATGACCGGGGCTTATCCCTATACATGCCCGGGCGGGTGTCAATGCATGGCCCGTGGGCCTATTATGCGCACATAAAACCAGGAGCTCGTACATGCAGGGGGGCTAGCGCGTAGCCTATGGGCTCGCGCTCAGCCCAAAGTAGCCCATGTGACCAAGAATATAGGAGCGCATGCACATGCAAGGGGTTGCGGCCCAATACTATACAAAGTGGGTTTTTTTTGTTAAACATAATTGGTTTTTTATAATTAATTCAACCTATTATTAGCAGATTCTTCCATTTTTGGGGGATATTGGCTATTTTTGGAGCCCAAATTCTTGGAGGAAGTTGGAGGTGAGAAACCAACTCCAAGGCTATATAAACCAGGCCTGTTTGAGGCCATTAGCAGTCAGTCGGAGCAGAGTTATGCTGAAGAAAAGCCAAGCCAAAGTCAGTTTGATGCAGGGAAGCTTTTGAGGAGGAGACACTGTCGGATCGTTTCTGGGAGCTTGGAACATCCGTTTTGCGTGTCGTTTTCTTTGCAGGATTCTAGAGATCTGGACGAACAAGACTAGATCAGTCTTGTATCCATTTGGCATTGCAGCGATGTACTTTTTAGCATTTGAATAGAAATAAATAAGCCTCCCCCACAGAGAAAAGGCCCGGAGACGTAGGCAAAAGTTGTGTCGAACTCCGTTATCAATTTGCGTGTTATGGTTTGCTGTTTATATTTTCATTTCAGATATGCATATGTGTATTTGGCTGTTATAATTCCTCTTCTTTCCTCATTCTTTCGCTAAGTTCTCAAATGGTTAATTAACACATGCAAAATTAAAACTCAACCATAGTCATTTAAAAGATCCTACGGATCAGAGTGTGCCAAGTACAGGGGGTACTTATGAGGTTTTTCTTGACTACTAACCATGTATTTCATCAACGCTTCCCTGTATAGTCTTCTTTGTTGTCCAAAGATTGGAACAGTGGCATAAGAAATGTCTAGCTACAGAGTTCCTTTCAGCTTAGCTCCCCATGAGCTTGATAGTAACATATCGTACTTTGGTGGAATGTTTGCAACTACTATATCCATTACCATACTCTTTGTCGGAATTTGGGCTAGGGTGATGCATAAGTCTTTGATTAGGCCTATACATTTAACCTTGCTGGAATCAAAAGAATGCAAATCCTTGTAAGGTCTGGTGACTTCGAGTCCCAACTTTTCTATCACTACCTTGGGCATCAGTTTATGAGAGGCACCCGAATCCAACATAGCGTTGTGTAATATCAAGTCGTGGATATTTAGGCTGATGTAAAAAGGTGTGACATCTCCATTATCAGTCTGACCATCTACTTCAGGACCAAAAAGGAGATATGGTTGGTCATCAACAAGATTTACTGTGTCTTAATGATTTGCAGATCCAACATTCAACACCTTAGTACCTATCTCAGGTTCGATGCTTAAAGCTTTAATCACCTGCGACCTGTAAGCATTCTTGTTCATTAACTTGGAGAGGGGAATGGGAATTTTCAATTTAGCTAATTCCCCTTCAAGACTGAATGCAATGGAAAATTCGCTTAAGGTCTATACTTCTGGTTTATCTATTGGAACTTTATAGCCAGATGCCCTTGGTTGATTTTTTTGACTGATTGATGAAAATTCAGTCTAATTTTCTCTTTGTAGAATCTCTGGAGATTTTGGTGTAGAAGATTTAGCATTATTTCTCTCAAGGATCTTCCTGGGAGGGTTTTCTGAGGTCTTCTTGGTTTCGAATGTTTTCTTTCTTGGTTTCGAATGTTTTCTTTGTTTCATTAACCTTCTTTGTTTCAGCAGTCTTCTTTGGAGGGTTGTTATTTTCTCTCTTGCTCCTTAGATTATACTTCATGTGTACCTCCATAATAACATTCTCAAAAGCCTCATGTTATGTTTCATTTGTTTCCTCATTTACCTCTGTTTGTGAAAGAAGGAACATCTCGTTCTCTTTCTGGGTGAGGAAAATGGATTCATCATCATGAACGCCCATGAGGTTTATATGAGTGTCATTGAATTCCTCGAGTACCTCCTCCCCATCATCAGCGTAATTCTCCTGGAGGGGTGGTCTGATCTGCTGATCTGGCCCCCTCTATTCTCTTTGTTGATCTGGCCCCCACTGTTCTCTTTGATCCCTAGGATCTCTCTGCCTGATCTGGGGTGGATTTCTTCTAAAGTTTGGGTTCTGAATTAGAGGAGCAGCTTGGTTATCCCTGGGGGGATTTCTTTTAGCTATAGTAAGTCTCTCCATCATTCTCTCCATCGCTCTGGCTAAAGATTCCAATTTGGCATCTGAAGAGGATGTGGAAGGTTCCTCTTTGATTGTGACCCTCCTCTCTGTTCTCTGCCTGGCCCTTCTAGCTAGTAGGTTAGCCTCCACGCTTACTGCTCTTTTTTTCATGTCTTCCAGAGTAGCTGAATTTATTTCCCTTAGTTGATATGACATATCAGCGTCAAAACCATCTGGAAACTTAATAAGTGATAAACCTTGAGGGGGTTTTATGTTAGCAGGGATGGCATTGTAAAGGTTGTTGAACCTGGTGCAGTAATCCTGCATTGTTTCTCCCTGATTCCTCTTAATGTTCTCATACTATGATAATATCTGGAGTGGATTTTTCTTAACCTCCCATCTGTCCAGAAAACTTCTGTAAAAAGCGGCAAGATATGTTATCGAAGCAGGACGTAAGGCTTTAAACCACATTTTAACGTCCCCAGTTAGGCTTTGTGCAAATAATGTCATTTGTACATCAGCTTCATCCACTTCATGTAGATCAAAATAATCATTCATTTTGTCAACAAGTTGTTGTGCATTAATAGAACCAATACTGTCATACTAAGGGAGTCTAGTTTGATAATCTTGAGGCATGGCATGCAATGGAGAAGCCAACACCAAGGGGGCATATCTTGCTGCCATAACTGGTGAATTAGCTTGAACAGTAACCTGTATGATTGGAGGGGATGTAACAGATGTAGTAGAGGACGAAGGGCTAGGGCGTGCAGAGTGAATTGTTTGAGGTTTCACAGAGGCTGCAACAATCGTTAAGGCAGAAAGTTCGACCGACTATTGGAAATGACCTATGTCCAAGGCTTGATCAAGATTAGCCACCAAATCTTCTAATTTATCAAATTCCTGGAGAAAAAATTGATCAACATCTACCCTGGGTGAGATAATTTCAGGAGTCTTAGGTTGCAGTATGGTTTGATCCAACACAATTTCACTTACAAAGCTGTCTGATTTTGTTCTAAAAAGGCTTTGTTCAAAAGTGATATCAAACTCAAGATCCTAAAGGGTAACCAGTTTAATTGGGAGGGAAGGAGATCTGTGAAAGGGATTGTGACTTCCTGAACCTTTCGTAATGGTTTTCTTTCTGAGTAATTTCTCAGGATTTTCTATTGCAGTTGCAGGTTCTGGATCTGAATGAGATCTGGTAAAAATTCTTTTGGGAGCCAGAATTCTAATTTTTTATTTTATTTTTCTTTTAAGGAAAAATTTAAATTAACTATATACAAATCTTAACAACATCTGAACATTATCTCTTGATATATTTAGATTTTATGACTTTTTCATAAATAAGGTTTTCTTTGTATAGAAAAAGAAATTGTAGGATTGGAAATCTGTTCAGATTCCCCAGTGGAGTCACCAATTATGTTAGAACTCTGTAAATTCCCAGAGGTTGTAAAAGGGCAGAAGAAATCTACAAGAGGTAATCTTAACCAACCACTTCGAAACTGGGATCTAGCCCTGCCAGTTTCAGAGAGGGATCTCTCTGTAAGATTTAGATTTGTTTGGACTTTTCAGATCTTAGGATAGTTAAAAAAGAATAGTACTGAATTGTTTGTATTTTTTAATAAAATGGTTGAATGTCACTTACGCTTCCATTGGTCTATGGGGTTTGTTTTATAAATATGGAGATCAAAGGACAATTTTTAGAAGATTCGTTTTACAAAGCAAGGTAGTGCAACTGCTGGATTCTCTAGGAATAAAATGATGGATTGTTGAAAAGGTGAGATGCCATTTAAAACAAAAAATCAATTAAGAATTTCTTTGTTGTAACATCAGAAGGAAAACATTTAAATCTGTAAAAGATTAAGAACAGAGTATGCAATGGCAAATTCTGCAACTTTAACTTCTTTTAAAGATTAGATTAGAAAAACAACATGATAACTAAGAAAGAAAACTTTTTACGAAGATAGAGGAAACGTCACCAACTAACACGCAAGAATCCTATGAAACGTCTCTTTGTATTACTGGAATAACCTCTTGATAAAAATTACAGCGATTACAGCTTGCTTGGGAATAAAGATCAACCCTTAGTACTTCAAAGTTTGAAGTATTTATAATCAAAATTACAAATGACCCTATCATCAATGATCAGGACGTGGCAGATGCTATTTTTAACTATCTAGATAACAAGATGCAAAAATATAGGAACTGATGATGATGCGTCGAAACTCTCATGCTAATTTTGGGGAAGATCATTGGTGAGTCATTCATATGACTTTGACTATGCTGGATGTTGACTCTGATGAGACCTTTATCTTTACTCGATCAATTCACATAGCTCATCCCATATTTTTGTACTAGGGATGGTAACTTTCAATAGCTGGTGGTAGATTTCATCCATCTCGGTATACTTAGCAAAAGTCGGCTTAGTGAGGAAAATGTACTTGATTTCATGTTGTATGCTGAGATTAGGCTGCAAGGTCTCCAAGAA
The DNA here is from genome assembly GCA_032191745.1 of Picea mariana. Lineage (NCBI taxonomy): Eukaryota > Viridiplantae > Streptophyta > Pinopsida > Pinales > Pinaceae > Picea > Picea mariana. Next base: position 56,859 of record JASDQU010101769.1, on the reverse strand, counting down.
CGCTTTGCCTGTGATGTTGCCCTGTATCCCTGAGAACTTGGAACTGTCTTTGGCCACGGTGGCAATCTTTTGCTTATAATCGGATAAGGTCATCAATTTATCATTTAGGACAAGTAAGCCAGGAAGGCCCTTTTTTTGTAAGGCCTCAAGCTTGTTAAAAAATCTATGAACTCCAATGTCCATGTTCTGAGCTTTCTCCTCCAACTGCAACATTAACCCTCTTTTGGTCAACACTCTTTTGACTTCGAGGATAGCCTTTGTTATGTCTTCAAATTTCAGGTCTTCAAGCTCTTCCTTGGTTTTTGAATTCAGAAACTTGATGATCTCGTTAGCTGCCGAGGGCATTTCACCCAACTCTCTTCTTATCCTGTCGATGGCCTGCCTACTCTTTAGCACCAGATCATGTTGCTCGAACATGATTTTCACCATGGGCCAAATTTCGTTTATGGAGTTGGAGATATCTGTCCAGATATTTTCCTTAGCCTCTGCTAATGTCTTACCTGCCACTGTTTGTTTCTAAAGCTGCTGAATTTCCTGCTTGATCTTCTCTGATGCTTGTCTCTCAATGTTATATCTTGTTTGGAAGGAATACTTGAGTTCCTGGAGACTTTCAACCTCCATTTTCAACCTATTGATCTCTGTTTCTTGTAGAGTCATCTCCTCCATGGACTTTGCTAACTCCACAGGTTTTTCCAATGTTGTCAATGGAGTTGCCGATGGAATTTCTGTTGTAGTGGTTGTTGTCACAGCTGTTGTACTGACTTCCACAAGGGGAACTTCACTCAATGGAATGACTTCCATCGGGGTTGATTTTTCCTTCTCTTTCAATAACCTTTCCAATTATGCCTCCATTTCCTTTATCTGTGTGTTATGTTGCATGATTAGTTTCAGCAATTCCTCGTTCTCGTCTTTTGCCTCAACTATTTCTTTAGCTTGTGAATCCTCTGTTGGTGGCAATTTCATTTGTTTTCTCAGAGATGCAATGTCAGCATTCTTTTTCTTTAACATCTTCTCTACTGCTTTTACATTAGAGGGATCATACCCAATCTTGAGCACCAACTTCTCTAAGGATTTTATTCTATTATCCTTTGCAAAAGAGGATATCTTTTCCAACTTCAATTGGGTCTAAACATTGTTTAAATATAACTATAACTTTGTTGTCATAGAGGAAGCATGTGCCAATGTGGATAAAACCATTTCTCCAGTCTGTCTGTGCAAATCCATCTGGTCAGCTGGATGGACTTGTTTGGTGTCAAAAACAATAGTTGACCTTTTGTAGTCAGTAATCTCTTTGGGTTGAGACACTTGTGCTTGCAGAAATGCCTGATGCATTCTTCCTTTCTCTGTGTCAAAAGATGACAACAGTCTGTGTTGCGCTGTGGATGTTTTCCTCCAGAACTGAGCGTAGGTGTTGTTGGTCAGCGCCTGGTTCTTCTTTTTAATCATTTCATATTTTTCGAAAATGTTCAGAGGTACATATCCTTGTGGAGTTTGGGTGGTCACAGCTATATCCGTCTGATTCTTTGAAGAAGAAGTGGACAACACCTGATGTTTTCCCTCAACCACTTTGGCAGAGTAGGTCTCTTCCTCACCAGACATGTGAGTAGCATGAGTGGTTTTGGGTCTCTTGTTGTATACCTAAAAATCTTCTGTTGATACCTCAGTGATTGAAGGAGAGGCATCCTTTCTTGGCCCTTTTTCCTTTGGTACCCATGGAGTGGTAGTCTGTGAAAAAGAGACTGAAGGAGATTCCTGTTGTTCAGTATCTACTAGAGTATTTGCCTCCCACTCTGTCTGGTTCACGTACTTTTCAATTTCCGGTTTGAGGGTGTGAGCATAAGGTGAACTTTTGTTTTTGGATCTCATCTCTACAATGATCCCACTTGGATCATAATGCCAAATGAAACTGGTGTTGAATTTAATTTCCTTTAATAGTTTATCTGCCTCTTCCCCAACAGCTCAACTGTTGCAGATAAACAGTCCTATTTTCCCTTTAATCCTCATCTGTTGTTTTTTCTTCAGAGACACAAAATGAATGTCATTTGAGTTTATCATCTAACGAATATACTCTAGTGAAAATATTCGAACAGGCACATACTTGAGCAATTTGTATGGAGCTAGTTCACACCCATACACTCTGATCTCTATGTGATTCTGATATAGGAACTAGTCCCATGTCTTTGTGAGATCCGAAAGGTGAAGAACTCTTTGGATCTCCTCGTTTATCCTCAGTTCTAGTCTTCCACTGAGCATGCTTACCACTGGGTGATAAAACTACTCGATGAATTGTTTGAAACTGAACTCAGTGGAGTTTCTTCTGAGCAGCGATGTCCATAAAATTACTGCTTGCGGTTTTCCATCTTTGTCCATTTTCTGCATGAGAAACGAAAATTTGTCTGCTTGATAGAACATAAACATGTAGGCCAATATTGAATAATACCAGAACATTCCTTTTGTAGGGAAATTTGCCAGTTGCTCATGCAGGTTCTCGTCCAAAAAACCGTTGTAATCAAACTGGGTGGCATCTTTCTCTTCAGCAGAGAAAATGGACAGGAAACCTAGGATAGGTTCATCCACCCATTCGTCTAAGAAGTAACCGAGCAAACAACACAGTGTTGAAATAATCTGGTTTCCCTTTTCGGAAAATATGGAGGAATGATAAGGAGGATTCTTCTTAGGAAATTGGGCATCTTGTGGGAGGAAAAGCTCAAAGATTTGTGCTCTTTGGGGAAAAGACAGATTCTAATAAATTTCTGTCAGAATTTCAATTATGAGGGGAGAACGGGGTTCGGCTCTGGGTACCTGCATCATTTGATCGATGGCCTCGGGTGTGATAAGGAAAAAGGTTTCTCTAGACGAAGATACTATGGATCTCTGATCAGGGAGGTAGTGCGCTTTGAATTTGAGGGCGAATTCGGGAAAATGATGGACTTGGGGAAAAAGATACAGAGGGAAACTTGACTCCCAGAGCCCAATTTCATCGCTTTGATTGATGAAGGTGTCTTTAAACCACAACTGTAGCTCGGAGAAGTTGAATTCGGACTTGGTTTCTGAGATTAAATAGTCTTTGTCTGCTAATGGGATCCAGTCAAGATCGACAGGAGGTGGGAGAAAAGGATTTTCCTCCACATTTGACTTTTTACTTTTGGGCGCCATTGATTTCCATCGGTACCTGCACATTGAACAAACGTTAGTAGGAAAAAACTTATGGCTGGGTGAGATGTTGTAGAGGCGAAGTAAAATGAGTCTCTGATATGCAGGGAGTGTGAGTGGAATGTGAATGACCAAAACGGGGTTGGAATTTAGTGAACAGATGTCTGTTGGGCGAAAAAGGATAGGTCAGGTGAACAACGAGTATGTGGCCAGTAATAAATGGCCAAAGAGTCCTTTGGAGCATGAGGGAGCGAGGTGAAGGACATATGACATGTGTACCTAGTTGACGTGCAGAATGGTGATTGGGAAATGAATGAAATAGATATGATCTGCAACGGTTAGATGGAGGGGACATGTTGACGGGGTGATGAAATGGGACTTGCAAGGGGTGTCTTTGGGGTGTGATATCTCTGGATGACGGTGGTGAGTTGGAAAAATAGTAAGCGGTAAATGTTTGGAGTGGGGG
>JASDQU010101769.1:42386-53138 GCA_032191745.1 Picea mariana | reverse complement strand
TTGTGGACTGTTGATTTGTGCGCTGGCGGAATGACCGTAGATCTGAACGCACACTTTAATCACCTTTTTGGACATGGGATATATGGGGTTTGCTTCCATGCTAATCTTATGCACATGCAATCCCAACTAGCCAAGTCCGACGAACATTCATCTGGATGTTGAACAAATATTACAGAGACACATGAGGTATTTTCATTTCCTGCCAAATTTTGATATATATATATATTCCCTTCTTCAGCCGATATGCAAAATTGCATTCTCCTCGTTTAAGGTGAATTTTCTATGTATCCGAAGCTCCCACAGCATGTAGACACCGCTTGCTTTTTTCTGTAGATACGTTTCATATGACAACTCTGTCAACTTAGGAAGCACATTTTGTAACAGAGGTTGCCTAACCGTACAATGCACGGTTGTGTTGCCCACGGTTCAGATAATAACATTGACGCAATGTCCTTATATATATGGACATTTTTCACCGCATCGCAAACAATCAATCGTATCATCACTTATCAAAATGGAGGCAGAAGCAGGGGAGTTGCATTTTGTACATACAGGTTCAAAGGGGGTCAAGTACACATTGGTTGCAACTAAAACACCCTCTTCTTTGTTATATTTTTTAACATCCCTCTTCTTTGTTATATTTTTTAACAGCATAAGTGGAATCTACCCTTTATGCAATTGTTGTTCCATTGACAAAAACAAATCTGAATACGTATCGAACAATTGTAGCTGCAACATGGAACAATACAATATTTGTGTAAGTTATCCGAGATACATGCACATGCGAAAGTAAAGGACAAAACTGAATATGAAAAGCGGTACCATTGCCTTATCCCTGTCCGACTCTCCATCCTTTATATGGAGAACATGTTGCGAGCCAAGTTTTCTTGCCAGTGTGACAGCTTCCCCAATCGTTCTGATAGGGTAAATATAAGTGCTCTATGCAAGTTGTCTCATAGTCGAGTCCAAGACGAAACGATATTCTGAACAAACAACGGGAATTTTTTCCACAATGCTTGTTTCATTGAGCGAAATAATCTGATCACAAGCACCACGGTCATATACTATTTTGGGCAATATATTAAAATTTGTAATGGATATCCCATTACGCAGCAATATCTTTTCTGCATGTTTCTGGCCAAGTTGTGGAGGAACAGTCAGTGTCATTGTCATCATGGCCTCCTTGTTTGTCATGTCAGCACGCATAATGGATCTACTTTTGTTTTTCTTGTCCAAGTAGGTTCTATAGACGACCATTATTTCCCCGATAAACACTTGTCAAGTTCGGCAGTTGTTCAAGCCCTCTATTGACAGTACTTTGGATGTCACAACTTTAGACCTGGTGACATTTTTTGAACAGAAAAACTAAAGTGAATGGTAGTGTGCAATTTTATTTTATTTTGTATTCTTCTTTCACTGTCATAAATCTACAAGTACATGCATAGCTTTGATGAACTATGGAGCCAGAGTTTCACAACCACACCTCTTAGTCTGCGGCGTCTCGCTTGTACTTGTTGATACTTCCTGTGAGTTGCAAACCATGTATTGCAGATGACATCAACATATCCACCATGCCATAGATGAATATATACCCGAGGATATTTGTTTAGTAAACATAGTAAGAGCAGAGCGTATGCATATTTACCTTTAGCCTTGTCGATCTGTTGATGTTTGGGATGACTGACTGCTCATGGCCATGTCACTAGTCCAACTTTTTCTGATGCAAGCATGTGCAGATGAACATCACACTAAGAAAATGAATTAGAAAACAAAAGGGATAATAGAAAATGGAAAAAGTAGAAATAGGGAGGGAAGAAAGGCCCATTACTAGTAAGTCATCGTTTTCAAGTCTAATATTATATGCCCCCACCCAGTTTGTATATTTAATTTACCAGCACACTTGGTATACCTTTTAGAAGATTGTACCACAGAACCCTCTATTGTTGCACAGAATAATTCCTCTCAATGTCCAAGCAACCTGTTTTTTCCAAGGCAGCAACATCGAATATGCAATGAACATGAAGCCAACTTGGTATGAAGAAAGACATCTAAAAGAAAGAGAAACATGTCTATTTACCCGCCAAAGATTCCATCATCTTGTCCAACCATTATGTTTGTTTAAATGCAGCAATGCAGCGAAAACACAACGAACATGAACTAGCTTAGTATGTAGGAAGGCATGTATTGAAGATAACTTATAATGAAGACATACATGTAAAAGAAAGAGAAAGAGGGTTATTTACCCGCGAAAGAGCCCATCCTCATCTCCAGCTATCATGTTTGTTTAAATGTAGCAATGCAGCTACAACACAACAGAAATGAAGCAGGTTAGTATGCAGGAAGGCATGTAATGAAGATAACTTACCATGTAGGAATGCATGCAACATGTACATATAATAAACTAGGTGAACACATATACAGACCATAAATGAAATACAAAACAACGCAATATGAAATAACAGTACAAGCATGCACCTTTCTATATCCTCTTCAACTGATGCAGTGAAGACTTCCTCGTTTTCTCCAGCTATTCTGTTTGTTTGAATGTGGGAACGCACAAAATACAATGAACATCAATGGAAGTTGGTATTCAACGAAGAATAAGCAATATGTACATACAGTAAAACAGACTCAACGAACAGTCTAGAAGATAGGAAGAAACATGAACCTTTGCGATTCTCTATCCATGGTTGTAAACGCGTAAAAAAAAATTCCCTGCCCAAAATATATTACAAGGCACAAAATATCACGCAATTGCATGGTTGTAGCTAAACGATTTCTGGTTTTCTGTGGCAATTTATTTAGATCCACCGATGGAAATACATGTTCTTTATCCTCTACACAGACTGTTGTGCCCATGCTACAAGTTTTCGGTTTTCCATGCAAACTACCCAGATATACTTCTAGACATCCAAATATAAACTTGTAGAATCTTTGTTGCACATATCATATCTCAAGCACAACACAAATTGTAGCATGCGCACACCAGTCTATGTAGAGGAGAAAGAACATGTAATGTCATATCGGCACATCTGACCATACATGGTTTATAAATGTAGCCTGCATATGCTTTATTCCAACAAGAAAACAACGGATATTGCAATTTCACATGTAATCCTCGAACAATTTTTCATGCAACTATTTGCTTTCATAGAAGCACTTAAGCACCAGCGGAATCTCATAGAATAACATATATCAACCTTGGTAGACAGGGAAAATAACACAACTACATGTCGACTCGTGGGTGCAAGATCTGAACACCGTAAAGCGCCCTAAAAAAACAATAATAATCCAAAAAAAAGCTTCAACCACCATCGTTGGACCCCAAACCTTTAAGTCTGAATCAAACAAAATAAAACAACAAGCACCAAACCAGCGAGAAAGCATGAACAGGTTGAACTGCACCCCCAGGGCCGCAAAGCACAAACCTGAGGCAAACAAACAAAACCAGAAACCCACGAACCAACAAACCAACAAGAACCTCCGAGACAGTAAACAACATATGTATCTCCAATGATTACAAAACTACAGCCCAAGCATAGAAGGAACCAGAAACATATGAGGAGCATGCCACTACAAATAAGCAAACATTCTTTCTTGCAAACTGCAAACACTGAACAACAAGCAAGGAATACAAAATGAAACTATGGCATTGAAACTTACTCCGAAACGATGAAATCTAGAAGCGCAGGTTGAATCACGAACGAAACAACAACAACCAACAACCGACAAACCAGCGAAGAAGAAGCACTCACCGAACCAGTAAACAATGTATGCAGCTTCAACTAGTACGAAATTGCATTGTAAAGGCAGAAGAAGGATGAAACATACAATGGCTATTGAACTGGCGGTGGACAAACAAGACTCTGCAAATTCACTGTAACTGTATAGAAAATTTCGACGAAAAATGTACTCCGAGAACCGTATTTACATAAACATTTAAGGTTGTCAGGTTGTCTAAGGACCTCGTGGTATGCAATCATTTAAGCTGACAGGGATGTTGGAGGACATCGCGTCATGTAAACATTTAAGTTGTCAGGCCTATTGAGGCATCTCGAAATAAGTGTCAATACATTTCAACAAAAATACATCCGGCAAAGATGCTATAAACTTTGGAATTCTCAATCACTATAAAGCTTGGATATCAAAACATTTCAATATGCTTAGTACATATCAAAACTTACTGATATATTCAGCTAGTAGAAAATGCTAATACAAACATTCAAACTAATGCTAGCATTAATCCACCTTCAAGCAATATAGAGGAAAATATATGATTAAAAAAGACTGTATACGAGAAAAAGTTTGGATATGTTGCCATATAAAACATTGGGAATAGAGAAGCCGGCAATAAGACCTCCAATCTCTTATCCAATCAGATCAATACATATATGGTACCTTTTATTATATAAAAATATATGTTTTTAATTCCATAGCTCCAACAATAGGTATTGTGCAAATATTTCGTGTCAAAGGACAAACTAATATGTAGTCAACGAATTATCAATCGTTATAGTCCCTCTATGCCTATATTCAGCTAGCAAAAAATGCTAATACAAACATTCGGACTAAGGTTAGCATTAATCCACCTTCAGGCAATATAGAGAAAAAATATATGATTAAAAAAGATTGTATACGAGAAAAAGTTTGGATATGTTGCCATATAAAACATTGGAAATAGCGAAGCCTGCAATAAGACCTCCAATCTCTTATCCAATCAGATCAGTACATATATGGTATTTTTTATTATATGTTTTTAATTCCATAGCTCTAACAATAGGTATTGTGAAAATATTTCAGGTCAAAGGACAAACTAATATGTAGTCAACTAATTATCGATCGCTATAGTCCCTCTATGCCTACTGCCTTGCCACAATGTTTTCAATACACTCCCCTCCACCTTCAAAACCCTTAAATTCTTAAAAATTAGATTTGGCCAATGCACCCTCTAAATGCGCTCCAAGAGATGTCCTTCACTCTCAAGAAGTTGTAAATTCATGACACAGAGACCAAGAAAACAATAACGTGTATTGCACACTCTATTGCAAAGCTTCATCAGGCAGTTCCCCAGCTGGCTACTCCTTTGGTACATTTGTGAATTCGTCCCCACTCGTTTGGTGCTATGCCCTTCAGTAATCATTCTAATTGCGCGTGCTTCGATTATAATCTGTTCATTAGGATGGAGAATTAAGGAACTGTACACAGCTTGCTATCGTTAAATTTGAATATTTTAAAGGTGAAAAACGATGGAGAAGTTAAAAATTGTATACATATTTCTATGGATAATGTAACTATTTTAAAAGTTTGAACGATTGAGGACTTACAAATGAGTGGTTGTGCAACCAATCATCAATGTTCCCGGTGGAACGCCAAATATGGCGCGGTGATTTATGCTCTGCAACTTTTCTTCCCATATCTCGGAGGTGATCATGCATATGTATAACATTTTTATCGTCCACTTCTACCGGGCATTTGCCCTCTAAATTTTTAAACTCCAACAATCCTTTCCGGCCTAATCCGTCCCATACTGTTATGGCACTGTTCTTATTGTCTCCTATAAAAAACAATCAATATCTAAAAATATTTGTTTTTCCTCTCCGTTGAATGCATTATAACTGATTTTTAATCTCTTCTTAATATCAACCAGAACTTTTAATTGGTCAAGTATGGCCTCTCAATCAAATTTGTCATTTTTACCAAACATAAGTGCCCCAAACACTTTCAAAGATAAGGGAAGTCCGTCGCCACATGCCTTTAGAAACTTATCTACTAGCTCTTCAAATCCCTGCGGTGGATAGGCCTGACAAAAGGCATATGAGCAAAAGAGCTCTTCCAAGTGTTGCCTAGTAAGGCATGTTAACTTATAAATGCATAATTGTTCCACTCTGGACTCTGTGAGGACATCTCTACCCAGAGATGTAATCAAAAGTAAGTTATCCTTGTGTAAGATATCTTTAAATGGTAAAAGAGCCTCTAGTTGATCCTGATGATCTATGTCATCTAAAATTAGTAAGACAAGAGAAGATTTGAGATACCTTTCAAACATCCCTATACCTTCATAAATGTTATTTATATGTAGATCTAATTGAGTCAATCCCTTCAGAAGTTCCCTCTGCAGGGTATGTAATGAGCTTTTATTAGCTTTTTCTCTTACATCTGATAAAAATTAAGATTTATCGTAGTTGGAACTCTTTTTATTGAAGAATTCTAGAGCCAGCGTGGACTTCCCCAATCTACCAAGGCCGACTATGCCCACCACCTGGACTTTTCCCGTGTGCGGCTGCTTTAAAACTGTAGTTTCAAAATCTGCCACTTTGTCATTTAAACCAGTGGGATATTTGGCCACATACATTTATGGTTTAGTCATTTTCACCACACATTCAACGATCTTCTCTAACACGTGCCCCTCGTCTCTACTTATTAAAAATATATATAAACAAAGCATCATATAAATACACATGTTATATATTGTCTACATGGAGAGGGACTTGGACGTACCACCCGTTAAACGCTCCGTCCATATCAAACCCTCTTATGTTTGCAACACTTGGAAAGAGCATCTCTCCAATTTTGAATAGTGGCGGAGTCATATCGTGACTTCTCTTGATGTGTTTGAGAGTCGTACGTTTTCTTCATTTGGAGTTGGTGGAGGGCGCTAGCGTACACTCCATTTTTGTTAGTCCACCTAACCTCACCAGAGTTCACATGGTAAAATACCTGAATAATTGTAGCCGAGACTCCACCATGAAGAGCAGCTCATCTAAACACCATTGTGATGGCCGCATAATTAGGAGAAAAGATGGCCACATGGACCGAGGCGGTTTGAATAGAGTTTGTTAGCTAAGAAGGAAAAGAGAGTCCCTCTTGCAATTCCTGTTGGTCTAAAAAGAGTTTTAATCCACGTGAAAGAAGGTCACAGTAGAGATGGATAGCGAAAGTCTTCTTCACCTCCCATGGTTTATGAACACATCGTAGCGAATATTGTTGCTGGTGCTGTTGGCGGTGGAAGAGGAGGAAGCGCCAATCGAAGTTGCGCGAGGAGGAAGCGCCAACAGGCGTAATGTCCAGCATATTTCAGTGCAACTTGCCCGCATCCATCTACTCAAATGGGTGAGATGGTCACCCCAAACAGTGCATGAATGAGTCAAGATGCTCTCTGCACGCGTGAAACGCTGAAGCGGACACAATGGCGACAACTCAACACCCTCATTTAATAAAATGGTTAACAGAGTCTTCGCGTTATAAGCAGACGACGTCAATCGCATTCCTACATCGCTGGAAAACACCATATTTTCATGACTTATTCCAGAGTGATGTAGATGTGGGTAAGTGTACGACGGAATGATGTATTAAAGATTTCATATAGGATGTATTTGCACGTTGGAAGAAACTGATTTACTGACACATCTCTTCTCGGTGTTATATTTACGTCAAAAGGTGTATACCTATTGGTAATGGGCACAATTAATCATCTTTTAATCTAAAATTCTAATTTGATGGCTAACAATTAAAGATGCTGGAATATTCTTAGTCGTCCTCCCAAATCAATGAATGTGATTTACTCTTCATAATCTCCTTGTATTTTTGAACGCATCCGTTAACCTGTTTACTTTTTAACATTTACCTAATCATATTAAGAAATTACTATAGCACTATATGATTTCCACGTTTAAATGATTAACGTTTAATATTACCACGTTTGGATTATTAACCACGAATTTCCTCACCTGTCCCTGCGTTTTCCTCAGGTATTTCAGCAATCCGGGTGTTTCATATTGGGAAGATCCTAGTAATATATGATGCCAAGTGTCTCTTCATAGCTACATTCTTTACGATGTCTCAACTACGTTCTTCAATGACGGCTCCACTGAGTTCTTCACAACAGCTCCACTACGTTCTTAACAAGTAAATATGCCTTTCGGCGTTAATCAGTCACAATTATGTTTATATAATAACAAATACAAGTTACTAAAGTCTTTCGGCAATCGGCCCTCTGGGTTTTTATATATTTTGGTTGACTTTATAAATGACAATGAGCTTTGCCATTGATTATATGTGTCCAATTTTGCGGAATTGTCGAGATATTGACAAAAATTAAAATTAGAGACTAGAGACTTATTATTAAATGTTTGAAGCATCGCCCGGTCAGAGTTCAGACCGTATGGCATTTATTCCTGTAAGAGACCAAGTACCTCGAGGGAAAATCCCCGTAGAATCTGGAGAAAATTATATTCCGTCTTTTGGGAGTCTAGTTTATATACCATCTTGCAGCCGTGGCAGGTAATGCCGCTATGCGGACTGGTTATTATTCGTGTTAGATTTCATGGGGAATATCATGATATCGTGAAAAGGCTCATATTATTAACTAAATTATAGTTAATATTTGTTAGATAATCCAAAATACAATTATCATAGTTTATAAAGTTAGAATAAAAAGATTATTAATTTAGAATATTAAATTAATAATCTAGAATATTTGTTAAATAAATGTAGAACTTTAGAGATACATTATTGTTGTAAAAGATATGACTCTAGAAAAGTGTCGTATCTTAGGCTCTAAATTACGAGATTTGTTTTAAGATGGTTAAGATAGCATTTATTGTAAATGGACACTTGTTTATTTAATAAGTGATCCATATCTTGAGTTTGTTAGGACTTTGAGCTTATATATAGCTCATTGCAAGAGTATTGAGTAGTTGGATGTAAACTCTTGCATTGTATCTTATGTAATTTCTTTTCCTATTAATAAAATTGTGTGTCTGAGGACACTTCGGCCATTATTGTGGTATCAGAGCCAATTTATTCTCCCCTATGATCCAAATATACATTACAACAGATACCAAGTTCATATCTGAACTTAGTAAATTTTATTCTACCAAGAGGTTTCGTGAAAATGTCAGAGATCTGATCTTCTGAAGGACAATAAATTGGCTTGATGACATCCTTTGCAATAAGCGATCTGATATGATGATACTTGGTGTCCACGTGCTTTTTCTTTGAATGAAAAACTGGATTCTTGGCAAGCTTAATGGCTGACTGACTGTCGATGAATAATGATGTAGCTTCTGTTTGAGAAATGCCCAAGTCCTGTAAAATCCTGCATAACCAAACAATTTCACATGTTGCTTCCCATGCTGAGATGTATTCTGCTTCTGCTGTAGAAGTAGCAATTGTAGCTTGTTTCTTACAATTCCAGGATACTACTGCTGAACCCATGTTCATTAAATAACCTGATGTTGATGCGCGATCATCAATACTCCCTGCAAAATCAACATCTGAAAATCCACCAAGTACAAAAATTTTAGTCTTTTTGTAAAGAAGACCAAAATCTTGTGTTCCTTGGATATATCGAAGAACTCTTTTGGCTGCATTCCAGTGACTGTCTCGGGGTTGTTGCATAAAGCGAGAAAGAATACTGACTGCATAAGATAGATTTGGGCGAGTGTTTGTCAAATAAATCAAGCTGCCAATCAACTATCGATAAAGAGTGATGTCTACCAATTCCCCCCCTTCAAATTTTGAAAGTTTCAAGTTTTTTTCCATAGGGGTAAGAGATGGTTTGCAATCTTGCATGCCAAAACGCTGAAGAAGTTCAGCTGCATACTTACGGTGAGAAATGAAAATATGATGGGGACGTTGAAATACTTCAACACCAAGATAGTAGTGAAGAAGTCCCAAATATGTCATCTTAAAACCTGCATGTAACTCCTTTTTCACCTGTGCAATATGATCATCATTGTCTCCTGTAATTAGCAAATCATCTACAAACATAATAAGAATCACCAGATAAGAACCCTGTTGACGGATATACAACATATCATCAGATTCACTGCGATGAAAACCAACCTTCCTAAGGTATTCATCCATTTTGGTATACCAAGCTCGAGGAGCTTGCTTTAACCCATATAAAACCTTAATTAATTTGCAGACCTTATGTTCCTGTCCTGCAATTTCAAAACCGGGTGGTTGATGCATATACACATCTTCCTGTAAGTCTCCATTTAGAAAATCACTTTTTACATCCATTTGATGAATTTTCCAACCTTTCTGAGCGGCCAATGCAAGTGTTAATCGGATAGTATTCCATTTAGCTGTAGGAGCAAAAGTTTCCTCATAATCAATGCCTTCCTGCTGCACGAAACCTTTAGCCACAAGTCGAGCTTTATACTTGTCAATTTTTCCATGTTGGTTGTATTTAATTCTGTAAACCCATTTACAGCCAATGGGTTTAACACTTGGAGGACAATCAACAAGTTTCCAAGTGTTGTTATCAATGACTGCTTGATATTCCTCAACCATAACCTGTTGCCATTCTTTATGTTTGACTGCTTCCTTGTAGGTGGAAGGTTCAGTAAAATCATTTGCTAATAAGGCAAAATTCCATTCATTGTTGTGTGATCCTCTGGTTCCTGTTTTATTTTGCTCATTAGGCCTGACATCTTTCAAAAGTTGAACTGTCCACTTTGGTAGTTGATGTTCACTAGTTTGGGGATTTGAATTACCATTATTATAAATTGGATTAATGTAAATTGTTGTTCGTCGATCAGGGGGAGAATCATTGTCAGATGAACTGTCGTTGCTAGGAGATTCGGATGAACTGCTGGAAGAACCAGATGTTGTTGAAGTAACCGGACTGGATGAAACATCTTCAGATGAAGGGAAATCAAGTTCATACCAATTAAGTGAATTTGGCGAACTTTGAACTTTTCCTTTTCTTTGATTTTCTTTAGCTTCTAACTTTTGAAGAAGACT